>BQNB010023331.1:0-61932 GCA_026074375.1 Tanacetum coccineum
TATAATTAGAGTTAGTATGAGATGCCTTTTGTATCCATGATTTTGGAGATTTCATTAACGTGATGAACTGTGTTGGATGATGCTTCGTTCTAGCTTCAATTGTCTTTGTGCAAAAAAAAGTTCCTTAACTTATATGGGCCATATTGAGCATTTAATCCTGTAACTTGTCTGTGGTGATTGTGGTATATGAGTATAAGGTTGGTCCATGAATTAATGTAGAACTAGTATGAACTTATAATTATTGCACTAGTGTTCAAAATCAGTTGTAGTAGCCTTTATGTATCTCCATCAAAGTTCTAGATGGCAACCTTCAATTATTTTGTCAGACTATCTCTATTCTTAATAGTATTAGGTGTGCTCCACATGCAATTATTGAATCATGCAATTAATAGTTACGTCAAACTAATTAGAAATACGAATGTGAACACAATTAATGTTTAACTGCATATCTGCTAATTGCGCTTTAATAATGGAGATAAGTAATTTTGAGAGTGTTTAAGATTGTCTTATCGTAATTGCTTCTCTGTGTTATGTTGTTTTCACTAACTTTGGACATAAATAATTATTAGTAAATATAATTATTAAATGTAAGGCCAGGTCGAGCCAGTATATGTCCAAAACAGAGTTAGTGTGAATGAGATATCGAGTCTCAAAGAAGGAAAGTTGGAATGGAGGAAAATGGTTAAATGTCAGTTACGAGCTCGTTTGGTAACTGCAAATTAATGTGTCCTTAATTGACAATTGAATTGGCTGTTATTAATTTGTTCAAAGGATTTAACTGTTATTAATGGTCATTAATGACAATTTAATTGCGTTATTTATTTTGCTCAAAGGTTTTATAACAGAAAATTAGAATCATATAAGGCATTAATGACATTGATGCACCATTACACCATAGCATATGAATGTGTATAATAATGGCAATCTCAACTATTCCAAGATACAACCAACAACAACAAGAAAAACACACAAGAGAGAAAAGCTTCATTAACAAGTTTTCCAGCAGTCTTGTCGATCAGAAGCACTCTGTTTTCCGTGATATTTCAGGCAAGTATTTCAGGTCCGGCTGTACAACAGCTTTGGACGTTGTACCCTGGGAAACAGACGGCGAATCCTGTATTACGGAAATCGTGTTCAAACGAGCCTCGTCTTTTACGCTTATGTTATCTTTTTTCTTTACGTTCAATTTACTTGTTATTTATCGATCTACGCTATTAAAAGTATGGCAGGTTTTCCCAACAGACTTAAAACAGATTTCTGTTTACACAGAATTAAAACGCTTTTTAATTTGATTATAATATTGTTAACGAAGTATTCTTATAAATGATTTCTGCGAAACCTAGATAAGAGTTTCTTTGGAAATCAGTTTTACAAACAGGATTTAATTGGCAGTTTTAAATAGAACATAATAATTTTAGAATCAGTTTTTGCGTATTTAAAAAACCAAGCTTGATTTTAATATAAACTGGTCCTATTTATTCATTGAAACCAAGACTGAGTTTCTTTGAAGCAGATCCGGTACAAGCGGATACCGAGTGATTACAGTTTGTTTAAAATGTTTGTGTTAATATTTCAGAATGACTAACACTCAAACTCCTCCAACTGTTGTGAACACAACCGGTGCGCCGGTTACCAACGCAGTGGCTAATCATGCTGAGAAACCAGAAAAATTCAATGGTCAGAATTTTAAATGTGGCACAACAGAAAGATGTTCTTTGTCCACACACCTTAGGCCTTGCGCGTTATGGGAAAGAAACTGCACCTCAGTTTTGAACCTCTGCCGAAGGTCAATCTTTCTAATGCACAGGCTGTGCAAGCTGTGGAAGCATGGAAACATCAGACTTTTGTTTTCACAAGTATGTCTGAAATGGTTTGATAGATCCTTTGTATAATGTGTACTGCAAGACCACGACTGCCAAAGAATTATAGGAGTCATTGGAACGCAAGTACAAGACAGAAGATGCTGGTACAAAGAAATTCGTGGTAGCTCGTTTTTTGGATTACAAGATGGTTGATTCAAAGAGCGTAACCCATCAGGTTCAAGATCTGCAAGTTTTGCTACACAACATTCATGCTGAGGGAATGACTTTAAGTGAAACTTTTCAAGTTACTACTATTATTGAAAAGTTACCTCCAAGCTGGGTAGAATTTAAAAACTACCTGAAGCATAAGCGAAAGGAGATGAGTGTTGAAGACTTGTTGTTCGTCTTCGTATTGAAGAGGACAACAAGTTGGCTCAAAAAAACACTTATACACCTGATTCTGCCAAGGCTAATATGGTTGAGCATGTTGGGTCATCTTCAAGGTTTAATTCCAAGGGGAATAAGAAAGACAAAAAGAAGAATGACAAAAGGGCAAAGGAATCTAGAGACCTGCTTCCTAAAGCTGGGATGTGAAACGAAGTTCCAGGGGACTTTGCTACAACCTGTGACCAACCATGTCACCGTGCTGCCAATTGCAAGATGCCGAAGTGGGTGAATCCACGCCAGGCTAATATGGTGAATGATAATGTGGAACATGATTTGCGAATGGTGTCTACGTGAGTGCCATGATCTTCTGAAGGTTAACCTGGTAGTACTAAACAACAGTTTGTTGGGATTGATACTGGGGAAAAAAAAAAAAAAAAAAAAAACAAAACTCGTCATGTGTGTGCTGATAAGAGTATGTTTCACTCTTTCAGAGCGGTTGACAATGGACAGAAGCTGTATATGGGCAACTCTGCAACTGCTGATATCAAGGGTGAAGGAGATGTTATTTTGAAGATGACATCCGAGAAAGAGCTCAAGTTGACTAATGTCTTGTATGTTTCGGAGATTCGCAAGAATCTTGTGTCCGGTTGGCTGTTAAACAAGTTTGGTTTTCGTTTAGTCCTTTGAGTCTAATAAGTTTTTGTTTTGTCCTAAGAATCAAATGGGTATTGTTGGTAGGGTTATGCATTGATGCATTTAAACTCAATGTAAAGGTGGTAAAGAATCATATCAATAAAATGAACCCTCTGCTACTTGATTTGAGTCATCAAATGTGTGGCAGTGTCGTCTTGGACTGTAAATTTTTAATTCGATGCGTCTTTTTGATTAAAATAATACATACCAAACTTTCATATTGATTCAAAATACAAATGTGAAACTTTGTGTTTGAAGCCAAACTTACAAGAACTCTTTCAAATCCGTGTTTTAAGCAGAACAACCGAAACCAACTTGATATGATACACACAGACATATTGATTTGAAATCAGCTACCCACGAAGGGTGGCAATAATTACTATTTATCACGTTTATTGATGATTGTAACCAAGGTATTGCTATGTTTACTTGTTGAAAGTAAAGATGAAAGCCTATATACAAGTTTGTTCTATACAAAACCGAAGTTGAGAATCAACTTGGTAAGAAAATCAAGGTTGTACGAAGTGATAGAGGAGGTGAATACGTGCTCCATTCGCCGAGCTTGTGCGAAACATGGAATTAAGAACGAGTACACTGCTCCCTAATCACCATCAGCTAAACGGTATTGCCGAAAGGAAGAACTGTAACCTGAAAGAAATGAGGTATACTGCCATTTTGATCAGTTCTGGCATGAGCCAGGGACATGATGGGGAAGCCTTCTATGCCTTACTTATCTTTTAAATAAGATACCTCGTAAAGAAAAGGAAGAGACTCCTTATGAATTATGGATGGGACAAAAACCATCATATCAGTACTTACGAGTATGGGGCTGTTTAGCCAAGGTAGCTGTGCCAACTCCCAAGGCCCAAAAGATTGGACCTAAATCTGTGGATTGTATAACATTGGATATGCTAATAATAGCACTGCTTACTTTCATTGTACATGAATCGAAAAATCCATATATCCAAAATGAATCAATAATGGAATCTAGGAATCCTTCTATCTTGAAAATATATTTCCTATGTTTATCAAAGGGAACTGGGAGCACATCTAGTTATAGATTACAAAGTTCTTGAGATAAGAGACAAAGATTTGATAATGATCTCCAAGATGAGAGACAAGATCAAACCGAGGAAGAAGAAGTAGAACCAAGAAGAAGCAAAAGGGCAAGAAACGAGAAATCGTTTGGACCCGATTTTGTTTCTTTTATGGTAGAAAATGAACCCACGTCTTACCGGGAAGCGGTAACTTCCTCAGAAGGGCAACAATGGAGAGAAGCCATCAAAAGTGAAATAGAATCTATTTTACAAAACCATACGTGGGAGCTCGTGGATTTACCTCCTGGTTGTAAACCACTAGGCTATAAATGGATCTTCAAGAAGAAGATGAAAGCTGATGGCACCGTTGACAAATATAAAGCAAGAGTGGTAATCCAAGGGTTTAGACAACGTGAAGGTCTAGACTACTTTGATACTTATTCGCCGGTTACGCGAATAACCTCGATTAGAATGATAATTGCTATTGCCGCATTAAGAAATTTGGAAATTCACCAAATGGATGTGAAAACGGCTTTTCTAAATGGAGATTTAGAAGAAGAAATATATATGAACCAACCTGAGGGTTTCATAGCTCCTGGACAAGAGGGCAAGGTTTGTAGACTTGTTAAGTCGTTGTATGGCTTAAAGCAAGCTCCCAAACAGTGGCATCAAAAGTTTGACCACACCATGTTAGAGAGTGGATTCAAAATTAATGAATGCGACAAGTGTGTTTACGTGAAGGACACAAGTGCTGGATATGTAATTTTGTGTTTGTGTCAAGATATGCTTATCGTGGGCAGCAACGACAAGATAATTAGATCCACTAAAGACATGTTGAAATCAAATTTGACCATGAAGAATATGGGTTTGGCTGATGTGATCCTTGGAATAAAGATCATACGAACTCAGAATGGACTTGTGTTAAGTCAAGCACATTACGTGGACAAAATTCTTAATACTCATAATGCGGGGGATTCCGGCCAAGCTAGAACTCCATTGACACCAGTTGCATCTATCTAAAAATAGAGGCTTAGGTGTTGCCCAATTAGAGTATTCAAGGATTATTGGCATGTTAATGTACTTGATGACAGGTACCCGACCTGACTTAGCATATGCAGTTAGTAGGCTAAGTAGGTATACGAGTAATCCAAGTTATGCACATTGGAAAGCTATAACGAGGGTACTTCATTATTTGAGATACAGTCGTGATTATGGACTGCATTATGACAGACATCCTGCTGTTATCGAGGGATACAGTGATGCAAATTGGATATCTGACATAAAGGATTCTAGATCGACTAGTGGATATGTGTTTACACTAGGAGGGGCCGCTATATCTTGGAAGTCTTCCAAGCAAACTGTTATAGCTAAGTCCACGATGGAATCAGAATTTATCGCGCTAGATAAATGCGGAGAAGAGGCGGAATGGCTACGTCAATTCGTAGAGGACATACCAAGGTGGCCTAAACCGGTAACGGCCATTAGTATACATTGTGACAGTAAATCGGCCATGGGAAGAGCTAAAAGTACAATGTATAATGGAAAGTCCAGACATATCCGTCGTCGACATAACTCGATACGACAACTACTCTCAACTGGAGTTATCTCAATTGACTATGTGGCGTCAAAGGATAACATCGCGGATCCGTTTACAAAAGGCTTAAGCAGAGAGTTAGTTAGTAAGTCGTCTAAAGGAATGGGACTAAAGCCCTTGAAGGAATGAGTTTCTATGAAGGAAAACCTAACCTAGTTGACTGGAGATCCCAAGATCTAGGTTCAATAGGACAACCTAATCATAGAAATGTGGGGGAAGTCACGTCAATGTGGGGGAGTTACTTATCTTGTAACCTCCTAGCCCATTCCTATAACAATGTGACTTGTTGAGAGGTCAAACATATGGCTTTAATGGTTCAGGATGAAATCATAAAGCATAAAGATTCAAGATGAAATCTGAAAGTATATGTTTCTAATGATTCAAGATGAAATCACCTATGTGAGAGAGAAGTGGGGTCGCTTCGAAGGGAATTGTGGGGGCGCAATTCCTAAGAGCTCTTGCAGAACCAGGCTAGTGCTCATGACCATGACGGGCACGACTATGAGGACTTGACAAGGTCAGGGAGAGTCGTGTGTGAGTATGTATTGTCGTCTACATAAACAGAGGCTGAGTTCAAGGACATCGCGTCTACTCAGATCTAGGAGGCTAAGTGCATCTCACAAGGGAAGGTTCAAAGGGTCACACCTACCTATCCTATGCAGGACTCAACCGCATAAATTTCGCCGAAAATTTCGAGTGTTTTCGACCGATTTCCATTCATGTGGGGGATTGTTGGAAAATTTTAGTGGAAAATGTGTTTTCACTAACTTTGGACATAGATAATTATTAGTAAATATAATTATTAAATGTAAGGCCAGGTCGAGCCAGTATATGTCCAAAACAGAGTTAGTGTGAATGAGATATCGAGTCTCAAAGAAGGAAAGTTGGAATGGAGGAAAATGGTTAAATGTCAGTTACGAGCTCGTTTGGTAACTGCAAATTAATGTGTCCTTAATTGACAATTGAATTGGCTGTTATTATTTGTTTCAAAGGTTTATAACTGTAAATTAATGGGTCATTAATTGACAATTTAATTGGCGGTTATTATTTGACTCAAAGGTTTATAACAGAAAATTAATGAATCATTATTAAGGCATTAATTGACATTGATTGCACCATTACACCATATGCATGTGAATGTGTATAAATAGATGGCAATCTCAACTATTCCAAAGACAACAACAAGAAAAAACACACAAGAGAGAAAAGCTCCATTTACAAGTTTTCCAGCAGTCTTGTCGATCAGAAGCACTCTGTTTTCCGTGATATTTCAGGCAAGTATGTCAGGTCCGGCTGTACAACAGCTTTGGACGTTGTACCCTGGGAAACAGACGGCGAATCTGTTTTAAGGGAATCGTGTTCAACACGAGCCTCGTTCTTTTACTGCTTATGTTATCTGTTTTTCTTTACGTTCATTTACTTGTTAATTATTCGATCTACGCTATTAAAAGTATGCAGGTTTCCCAACAGTCTTAAAACAGATTCTGTTTACACAGAATTAAAACGCTTTTAATTTTGATATAATATTGTTAACAAGTTTTCTTATAAATTATTTCTGTCGAAACCTAGATAGAGTTTCGTTGGAAATCAGTTTTACAAAACAGATTTAATTGCAGTTTTATAGATCGATAATAATTTTCGAATCAGTTTGCGTATTTAAACCAAGCTTTGATTTAATATAAACTGGTCTATTTTATTCATTGAAACCAAGACTGAGTTTCTTTGAAGCAGATCCGGTACAAGCGGATACCGAGTGATTACAGTTTGTTTAACTGTTTGTGTTAATATTTCAGAATGACTAACACTCAAACTCCTCCAACTGTTGTGAACACAACCGGTGCGCCGGTTACCAACGCAGTGGCTAATCATGCTGAGAAACCAGAAAAATTCAATGGTCAGAATTTTAAGAGGTGGCAACAGAAGATGTTCTTCTATCTCACCACCTTAGGCCTTGCGCGGTTCTTGAAAGAAACTGCACCTCAGGTTGAACCTCCTGCCGAAGGTCAATCCTCTAATGCACAGGCTGTGCAAGCTGTGGAAGCATGGAAACATTCAGACTTTTTGTGTCACAATTATGTTCTGAATGGTTTGATAGATCCTTTGTATAATGTGTACTGCAAGACCACGACTGCCAAAGAATTATGGGAGTCATTGGAACGCAAGTACAAGACAGAAGATGCTGGTACAAAGAAATTCGTGGTAGCTCGGTTTTTGGATTACAAGATGGTTGATTCAAAGAGCGTGGTCAGTCAGGTTCAAGATCTGCAAGTTTTGCTGCACGATATTCATGCTGAGGGAATGACTTTGAGTGAAACTTTTCAAGTTGCTGCTATTATTGAAAAGTTACCTCCAAGCTGGGTAGAATTTAAAAACTACTTGAAGCATAAGCGAAAGGAGATGAGTGTTGAAGACTTGGTTGTTCGTCTTCGTATTGAAGAGGACAACAAGCTGGCTCAGAAAGACTCTTATACACCTGATTCTGCCAAGGCTAATATGGTTGAGCATGCTGGGTCATCTTCAAGGTTTAATTCCAAGGGGAATAAGAAAGACAAAAAGAAGAATGACAAGAAGGGCAAAGGGAAGTCTGAGTACCTTGCTCCTAAAGCTGGGATTGTGAAACAGAAGTTCCAGGGGACTTGCTACAACTGTGACCAACCAGGTCACCGTGCTGCTAATTGCAAGATGCCGAAGCGGGTGAATCCACGTCAGGCAAATATGGTAGATGAGAATGTGGACATGATTGCGATGGTGTCTGACGTGTGTGCCATGATCTCTGAGGTTAACCTGGTAGGTACTAACAACAGTGGTTGGTGGATTGATACTGGGGCAACTCGTCATGTGTGTGCTGATAAGAGTATGTTTCACTCCAACTGTTTAAATGATTGGCACAACAACTGGGTTTAAGGTCAAACCTACGAGCTTACCAACATTATTGTTGACGTTTTTGAGTATCATTTTCAGGTGAAGTTAATGATCGATAAAGTTGTGATGCATGTAGTAGACTTTTAAAGAATCCCGTAGGAGTCTTGTTTGAGAAGTCTTGCTTTTGATGTATGTTATGGATTTATTTTCTTGAGGATTGGAGTTAAGATTGTATGGACCCCTGTGTGGGCTTTTAGTTGTAATAATTGGCGACTATGTGTTGTGTTCTTAGATGGGACATCACTCAGGGTGGTATTGAGGTTGATGGTCATCATGACACGTTTCATTAATGCATTTTAGTTTTCTCTATTTTGTATCTTGTGTTATGATTGATCATTATGTTGCATTCTCGTTTTTCCATGGCTGATGGGTGTGGAAAAAAATGGTAACAGAGCCAGGTTATAGAGAACTAGTGGTTTGCTAGAACTTAACCTAGAAACCTTCATAAGTTGCATTATAGGAATCGATGTCCGCGGTGTCTGATTATACATGTATTTGTGTGGATAAGGGTATAATTACATTTAAGTCATTCATTTGAAATGTTTTAGCTAATACTGGGTACGAATGGAAAGGATATGAGTAATAAAATACGGTGGTCACGTAGTTTATAAACGGTTCACGACTCACGCATATTTAGTATTTATCGTTCACAACAAATCGGTGTTGACACGCTTAGGTTGTATGAGTTTTTGTCCTATATGTGTAATATATAGAATATAATATATAATAAATATATATATAATAATATACATAATATATATATATAATATATATATATATATATATATATAGGGTGTACTAAGACCAATTTATAACTTAACCTTTCCCTCCAACCTAACGTTGCCTATGTTCTCCCACGGTAAATTGTCGCCAGGTGAAGACCCGAAGTGCTGGCCGCCTGCTGCCGCATCCACGTGAAGCTGGGGAACGGTAAGACGAGTTGGTAGTGAAGGTAGAAGAGTGAGAGAGTCTAGAGGAGGAATGTGTGAAACAACTGGTGAACTGAGGGTCAAGGGAAATGACCAAAGTGTTGAACTTAATGAGGGGCGTAATGAGAGTCCGACTTCTTCACAACATTTCCCGAGCAATTGCAGAACTTGCAACCCACAATTTTTAGCTTATGTAGGCAACAAAAAAACAATGTAGCAAATCAGGGAGATCATAGTAACCAGAAATGAATATTGGTCAATGAAGACATTCAAGGTAATGTTAGGAATGTGTCGGTGAACAACAACCGAGGAGGTTGTTCGTATAAGGAGTTCTTAGTTATAATCCTAGGAGTGATGAATGGTAAGGGAAGTACTATAGTTTATACCTGTTGAATAGAGAAGATGGAGTTAGTTCAGGACATGAGTGGATGTGGAGATGACCAAAAAGTGAAGTACACTGCTGGTTTTTTTGTTGGTAAGGCTTTAAAATGGTGGAATTCTTAGATTCGCACATTAGGTCGAGAGGTTGCTATAGGTATGTCAATGGGAAAAAAAAAAAAAATAAAAAAAGAAAAAAAAAAAAAAAAAAAAAAAAAAAGAAAAAAAAAAAAAAACAAATAAAAAAAAAAAAAAAAAAAAAAAAAAAAAAAAAAAAAAAAAAAAATAAAAAAAAAAAAAAAAAAAAAAAAAAAAAAAATAAAAAAAAAAAAAGATCAGACGCAAAAAGACCAACTAACAGAGACATAAGCCTAATATAGGAACTGCGTTTAAAGTGAAATCACGCCATGGACGGGGCTGGCCATGCGACGTATACTAAAGGTTCCATTGAGTTGAGTCACGGTTAGTTCCTCATTTAGTAACCCCAAAAAACAAAAGGATTGAGAGGTACGTGTATGGCCTTGCTCTACGGATCTATGGGATAGTGGCAGCAACGGAGCCAACAATTATTCAAAGTGTTGTACTGAAAGCTGGTGTGACAACCATGATTTGAGCAGGTTAGTCAAATCGTTAGTATTGACTTATGTGCCTGTTGCAATATATGGTGTTTGTAATTCTGTATGTTTATATGAGTTTATGTGGGTTATGTGAGGTATTGGTAATAAATCTATTGAGTGTGATCATCTCAATGAGATTGTAATGGTGGTGGAATTGGTTTAATTCATCTCGTTCACTTTTGAGTGACAAGAAAATTGTAACACCCCCAAAATCAGGTAGCAGCGGAATGGTAACAATGGGGTGCTACGTCAAAGTACAACAATCAAGATATAGGAAACGACCATAAATGGACGTTTAAGACAAGATTTCATTCGATGCCATAGCAAAATATCAGAGTTTATACATTAGGTCCCATATGTTTTAAAAGTCATAAACATTTCAAGTACATATTTAATTAAACAAAAGCTTCATAATACCCAAAAGATGACTTAAGTTTTTAAAGATAATAAAAGTTGCATTGAATATAGATAAAACACAGAATCCGTCTTCATTGATATCCGCCACGGCTCCCCTCCAATCTTCATACCCTAAGACCTGAAATTACATGCTAAAAGTCAACACAAAGGTTGAGTGAAATCATAGGTTTATCGGTAAAAAGGGTGGACCACAAGATCGAAGTAATAGTAGACTCTGAAACACATTCAGTAGTCCAAAACGTTTATTATTGCACTAAGCTCATGACCCCGAAGCCTTAACTAGATTTGTGCCCCAATCAGAATATAGGATGCTTGCCAATAACCTAACACCTCTCAATGTTAAATGCACCTTGATCAAACTAGTGACCCAAGGAAAGGTGGGGATTGTCAGTCCCGATAGATCTATCCACAACACTCGCGCTTACTACAATAGCAATTAACGTTCATGATAAATAGGGACTCCACTGCAAAAGGTAACTTAGCAATAATATTCAGAGCAGAAATCTGGATAGCCATTACACTTTTGTAAAACACTTTGAAAACACTTAGAAAAAAACCTTGTGTCCAATAGTAAAAAAAACAATGTAATTCACCCGTAGATTTTGTAAAACATCGAAGTAAAAAAGGGGGCTCTAGAACTCACCTCGATGAATGGTAATCAATAAGTATTCACAATAAAAAATGCGATCACGAAGGACGCCGAGGGCAACCATAATCCAATATAGGTCGTATAGTATTAAACACTTTGATTGTTTTATAGGTCGTATAGCTCATCATACAAGCGTTGCGGGCTATCATAATTAAGAGTCCATGTAGTGACGTAATGAGAGAGCTAGGACACTTTAAATCGTAAATCCAAACAACCTCGTCGATACGCCCCCCAAAGAGGCATCATTGGTGAAACTCTCTAGTAATATAGTGCTTTGATTAACAATACCACAAATAATTCTAATATAGCTACATCACCCATCTAAGCGTTTTAGTGAAATCATATATAGTAAAGTAAGAAACGTTTATAAGTATACATTTATTAAACAGGCGTAACTTTCTCGTTTTAAGTCCGTTTCTTTCGTTTCTTACGTCCACGCCTTCGTATTAAGACGAGTTATCAAAATATAACATTTTCAAAATTTGAGTTTTTCTGATGAATAGTGATTTTACTGTTCATAACAGTTATATATTTATTTTTATAGATTTAGTTATCGTAAATCTCGTAAATGTCGTAACTTATTCGTTTTAACTCCGTTTTTAGCCGTTATTAATCCGTTTTTCGAGTTTCTTAGCTTTTTGGAATCGTCATGAGACGTACTATCTTATGAAAATATAAAATGGACAGATTATATGTCGAATTTAAACAGAAAGTTTGCATGTCTTTCTTAAATCCATATTTAAGCTTTGTTTTTATAACTTTCAACTTTGTAAATTACCACAAGTCTTTTATACCATGTATATTATATGTCTTACATATAAATATGTCCATTAGTCCACATATTATCCAAATGTCCAAGTTAACAAGTCCATAACCACACTTATAAACCATAACTTTCTTAAGTACACTTTAATCACTAGTTTATACATAATCATTTTTACACATAACCAAGAGTGTACAAGTCTTACAACCCTTTTATAACCTCAATATACCATCCATATAACATGTGTACAAGTTCATAAAATCATGTTTACAAGAAAAATCCACTTTTGCAAGTTAAACATATCCTAAGTGGTGATTTTACTATATAGAACATAATATATACATATAAACTCATGAAATGAAAAGATAAGGGTGTTAGATAACCTTAATGATGATGTATAATGATGAGAAATATGATCTAAACCCTTGTTTAGATGAAAAACCAAAGCTTACAAGCTTTCAAAACCCTAATCCAACTAGAAACCCTAATCTTGAAATTACTTGATTAAATCTTGCAAATGCTTAGCCAACCCTTCAAAACACCTTAGGTTATCATAGGAAGGATGTGTGTATGCTTGTATGGTCTTAGAAAATCAAGCTATGGTTTATATAAATGGGGTGTTTGTAGCCGTGGCCTAAAGGGAGGGAGGAAGAGAGGTTTTTTGTGTTTTACACTAAGGAAATGAAGTAGTATGTGTTCTAGTTGCTAGCTATACAAGTATATATCTCTTATGACTAGTCAAAGGTTGGTCATGGAAGTCTTCAAGACAAGATGAGTGAAATATGGAGGTCTTATGGTCTTGGTTGGAAAAAGTAGGGAACATCCCATGGTTTTAAGGAAAATTGTTTTCAAAGTTGCAATATCTTTGTGTTTCTCCTATCTATATCCGGATATGTATATGTATATGTAAGATATTTTTGAAATTTTTGAGTATTGGGTATAAAAGTGGGTATTTGTTGAAGCGTAGAAAAGTTTTGGTGCTCCCGGGTATGCCTAAATGTATTTTATTGCGAAACGTAAACGTTTTACGCAACCAATAAAAATAAAATATAAAAAGTTTATTATTACTTTCGTAAAAATAATATATTGCTTGCTTGACGAAAACTTTAATTCGTTTGGTGTCCGTTTACGTTAATTGTTGATTTTTAGTTTACGCGATTTTACTAAATAATAAGAATTAAAAGTAAACGCGTATGAGAAAAGAAATAATTAGTAAAATAGATGACGTCGTAAATGACCTGAAAATACAGAATGTTACAGCATTGTATGAGAAAGCTTTGTTGAAATTACATGGAATGAGAAAACTTTCGGGGTCTCCAAGTTTTGGTGGAACTTTGCTTTGAAGTATCGCGGAACTTTCATCGCTCAGGAAAGCAGTTGAGATTTGTTTGATTTTGTGTTTATTATTACGAGTTCCTTGAGAAATTTGACATAGTTGGGCATTCTGGCTAAAACATCAACAAGAGGTACGTTGATTCGAACGGCTTGGATCATGTCGATGAATTTTCCATATTGAGCTTCCATTTTCTCTTTTCTAAGGCATTGAGGATATGGAATTTTTTGTTTATATGGTTTGGGTGTCGGTGTTTTTTTGACTGGTTTTGGTGTTTTAGGTTTCAGTTAAGGTGTAGGTTCATCATCTTCATCATCGCTATCAAAGTTGATAGGAGTTTCAGAATTGTTTTGTTAATCATTTGGGTTATCTGGTGGGTCATAGGATTTACCACTTCGTGTAAATACAGCATTCACATGCTCATTTCGAGCTTGTGGTGGTTTAGATGAGCTACCTTTCGGGTTAGGTTAAGTATTGCTAGGAAGAGATCCAGAAGGTCGACCAGATTGCTTGTCAGCAAGTCTGTCAAATTTAGCTTCGAGATTTTGAATCGATGCTTGATGGTTTTTGGTTGTTGTTTCGAGTTTGTTTTTGAGATCCATAAAAGTATCTTTGACAAAAGAGTTGGTCGAGTGTTGAGCTTTTATGAAATTGCTTAGTTGTTTTTAAAGATCAGATTGATAGTTGTATCAGTTGTAATCATTCCTTCCGCTTGAACGCCAGTTATCGCGGTTTGAATCACGGTCGCGGTAATCATTGTAAAAACGAGTATGACAGAAGGTTTGCATGAATTTGGCTTCTTTTTCACGTGGCATGCGTATATCATCATCGTCAAGGTTTGATTGTTTTGAACGAGATTGAAAATCTTTATACTGAGCTTCCATTTTCATGGTCATGGCATCCATTCGAGCCATAATTTTATCAATGTCAAAATTACTGTTACCTTCAGCGGCAAAAGCAACAGTTTTCTTAAGAGAGGATTTTGTTTTTTGGTTTTTGGCCCAGTCAAGCTTGAGTAAGACTTTGTTTTCGAGAAGTTGATAAGCCTTGATTTAGAGATTTATATAGGAAAATACCACTAGCTGCGGCATTTAGAACTTCTTGTGTTATTTCGTTGAGACCATGGTAAAAGATTTTGATAATGTTGCCTTTGGACAGATTATGACCATGGCAGTTTCTGAGCATTTCCTTCATACGAAGCCAAGCATCGGTTAGAGATTCGTTTTCATGTTGAGAAAAGGCTTAGATTTCTCTAAGGAGTCGATTGAAAAGAGCTGGGGGGAAGAATCGGCTAATGAAAGCGGTTCTAAGTTCATCCTATGTTTCGATAGTTCCTTGGTTGAGTTCGTCCAACTAAGTTTTTGCTTCTCCAGTGAGTGATAGGGGAACATCATCATACAGACAGCTTCATTCTTGGTGTCTCTGTATTTAAACATATAACATATTCTGAGTAATTCATGAATGTGTTTATGAGGATCGGTTTTGGTTCTACCGTCAAATTGGTTTCCTTTGATGAGAGTCAGGTGGTTACCTTTAATAGCGAATTCATTTGTGATTTCAGGAATGGTAATTGCGGAACCGGGAGTCGGAGCGACAACACGATCGGCAACCCACATGGGTTCATCATCCATTGGATCGTAATTTTGAAGAATATCAAGGAAGTGACGAAAATAATTGATGTCGAGAATTGGCTGATAGATAACTCTCGGGTGTTGAGGTGGATTGTTTCTTTGTTCGAATGAAACTCTTTTGTTTCATCGACGAAGTCTTCGATTCAGAGTACGTTCAGGTACAGGTAATGGTTCAACAAGTTCAGAGTTGGAAGCACGTGTATGCATCCAAGGGAGAATTTTTTTGGGTCAGTTTGCCAGAAAACTGTACGGTGATTTGAAAAGGGGGAATGTTAAAAATTATTTTTAAAGATTTGATTACAGAACAACTTTTGAAATCCCCAGAAACGGCGCCAAAAACTTTTGATGTGTTTCGAAAGCCTTAAATTTATAAGACTGAGATTACCGGTTATTAGATGGAAACACACGGGTCAAAGTATAACCCACATATGTAGTACAATCTTTTTAGGTAAGACCAAGTCGTTCACAGGGATTTGCGTAGTGTTCGAATAATCAGAATAAAAATAAAAGTTAACAGATTTAAAGTAAACTGGATTGGATTCAATAATGATAAAGATGACTACTCGGATAATTTCATATAATTCATAAGCAATGGTGATAGTTACGATCTTAGACTTAGGACTTTAATTTATAAAAAGTATTTTCTCGTTAGAAAACGTTTTCACAAATTAACTTGTTTAACTTAAGACTTATATTCAGTTAACTCGATTAAATGTGTCACCCAAATAATCCAGTTACTATTATATCAAATCTATTTTTTTTATCAAATAACGTAAGTGGATTTCTCGTCACAAACGATAAAGATCATAGACAAATCTTTAAAACTATATAGATCACAACGGGTTTTGCGACCTATACCGGTGTGAGTATATAATCAAAATTGATAATCGAAGTTAATAAGATTAGACATGATAGGATTATAACATAAGCTTAAGATTAACAAAATCATAATTATACCAAACGCTTATTCATTATATTATTTTCACCGAGTAGTCATGAGAGGTTTAGCCTCTCATGGCTATAAAGTTCATAACAAGATTAAATGGAATAACAAGAAACATACTATATCCGGGAAAGAATATGGATCAAAATTCTCCCCGTAACAAGTATGGAATCGAAAAAACCTTTTATTCTTATAAATCTATGATACTCTTCTTCGTTCTTCGTGGTTTGATCTTCAATCTTCAAAGGTTTATAGTGTTTTTAGAATGAAGGATTGGAGATATGATGAATTAGTTGTGTGTGAGATGAATGAAGTGAGTAAGTATGAGAGATATTTGAGTGGGTGATGATGAAATGGGAGAGAATTTTCGTCTCTATTTATAGGCTAAGTTTGGGGTTGAAGTGCGACGCACAAAATAAATTGTGTGGCGCAGTTAGGGTGTTAATGGGAGGAGTAATTAATAACTTCATTTAATATTCATAGCTGGGATAGGAAGTGCGGCGCACAAAAATATTTATGCGGCGTACTTGGTGATTTAATTCGTCTTCATTTATTTGACTTTAATTCTTGAATTTGCTTGGAAGTGCGGCGCACTTAGGGCAAGTGCGGCGTACTTGTGTCTTTTTCAGCCTTGAGTCTTTTTCTTTTCTTCTAACTTGCTTTCCAATAATCTAAAACACTTGAACTTATTTCCTTTGAGCTCGGGATGACTTCAAGTGAACATGCACGTAATTTATGCTATTAAGTATCGAAAGTTCACGAGAAATGATCAAATATATATAAATAACGCCGCTAAAAACATGTATAATTTAGGCGTTATCATGGATCGAAGAGGTACCACATTGTTCCCTTCGGGGAGTTCAACGGTGTTCCTGTAGCCCTCATGGCTAGGTTTGGAGTAATCTCCTAGAGTACGAATAGGATTCGCGTCTCCCATGATGGTTGACGAGAATGATTTACGAAACAAATAACACGAAGAAAAGATAGACTACAAGAAAGCTAACATAACGGAAATAAAATCTTACTTTAAAGGATTCAAGCGAGTAGAACTAAGCTAAACTAAGTTCGAAACCTAACCATTCCCCGACAGCGGCGCCAAAAACTTGGTGCGGGTCTCGTAAAGACTTCAACAAGAAGTTTTACAACTCCCTAGGCAGTGTACCTAATCGTTGTAGCGTAGTTGATTTCTAATCTTTTATTATATATATAAATATAAATATAAATACTTATATAAAAATATAATAATAATAAGAATCGAAAATCAATAATCAATGTAGTATATCGGGAAGCATGATTCCCGGGTCGTTTATCCCCAACGAGGAGTGAATTAGAAAGTCGAGACGGTTTGATAATCGATGATTGAATGGAACAAGATTTTTGATTGGTTTTCTAATTTATACTAATAAAATGTAAAAACGATTAGGAAAAACCAAAAAACGAAAGCTAAAAGTGATTAAAAGCTAAAAACGAGAACCGGGCTTAAACCCGTTCTTTAAAAACTCAAATTTTGCAAAAATAACCCTACGAGTGCAAAATTAATTTTCCTAGGTTCTATTTTATAAAAGAAAATTTTGAAAAAAAAGAATTTTATTTTTTTGACTTATTAATAATTTATTATGAATTAAAAACGATTTTAAAAAGAAAAATTAATTAAAAATACTAAATTAAGTTGTAAAAATCTGAAAAAAATACAAAAAAGTCCTAAATACTATGAAAAGCCTAGGAAACATAAGCTGGTGATACCAGCTTATCCAATAAGCTGCGAAATAAGCAGAAAAGGCTTATGAGCTTATTGGGCCTAAGTGGTTATAAAGAATAAATGTTGCAGATTAAAACTGAAAAAGACCCAAGGGCGACTTGTAGTAGAGCGCGGTGTGTGGGACGTTTGAGTGTGAAGGGGGAGGTCCAGGGTTCAAACCTTGGCCTCCCTTTTTGATAAAAAAATTTGTTTTCTTTTTTTTTAAACTTATAGCACACACAAAAACTAACAACTTTTAAAAAAGCAAATTTTTTACAACATAAAAATAAGCTTAGAAAAAGCAAATGGAAAGGGCAGATTACACTTTTTTATACTAAGGAACTAATGCTAACTGATATGCTACTTAGAGGGAAAATAAGCTAAGAAAAATCACAGCCCGGTAACTTGTTAAACCACCTGCTCACTAGCCTGTACTTCTCGAAAGCGTTTCCTGCATGTGCATCCTCTGCAAAGAAACTCAGAGGTATATCTAAATCATCATAGTAGCCTTTTGCCCTTATCAGCAGCAACAGAAGTACCAGCAGTTCAGGGAATACTGTTTAAGAAGGAACACCACAAAAGGATTAGCTTGAAACTGCTCAAAGGCTGGAGTGGAAAACTCTGTCCTGGCACGTCGATAAGCAGACCACTTACGCCTTAGAGGAACCTCCTCCTCTTCTCGTTCCTCCACATCCTCAGAAGGAACAGCAGGTTGATCATGACCTAGAGCTGTAGATGCCATACGAGATAATCCATCGAGGTCAATATCATCCTGAATATCCATATCCCCTTCCGCTGCTGAGGCATCAACCACTAACCGTGTTTCCCGCAACTGTTTAACCGTTTTCTCCAACTTCTTGACTCTAGAGACAAGAGTCAAAATAGCACCCCTCATAATTTTCTTCGATGTTCCCAGCTCAGTTTCCAAGGAGTCAATACGTCCCATACACCTGTCAAGCTTTGCAGATAAACAGTTAGTAGAGCAGGGTCCTCTGCCCTACCAGCAGCATCGGCTGTTGGTGTAGGAGCATCATCGGCCAAACAGGTGACACCACATGAATGCCACCATAGAGTGGGTGTCATCTTCCATGGAAATGAATATTAGTCAAGTCCTCACTCAAGTGATAGTTTTCAAGTCCCTAGTAGGGGGACCAAAGATAATGGGTCTACAAAGGCAGGGACAACAAGCCATGTGGGTCTGGGCATGTGGCCAAAAATAATTGGTTCAATAACAGCAAGGGATCCCACATACCCGAGCAGGTCTAGGTTCATGGCCAAACACCAATGGCTCCTCAAAATAAAGCTCTGGACTGGCGGGGAGGTGAGACTCAGGCTCAGGAGTTGATCCCTAATGGGAGAAATGTACAAGGAACATAAGAGCCATGGGTCTCCAGTTCAGTAACAGGTGAACAGGGTAAGGGACAAACCATTTTGTCTCAGGAATTGTAGGTGAAGGAGAGGTGGTCCTCTTAATACAGCTGCCTCTCTGGGTTAGGGGGAGGGGTTCCCTAACAGGGGAAACCGGAGGAGAGTGAGGTACAAGGTGTGCCTCAGCTGCACTACCAGCAGCTTCATTGGCAGCAGCATTATCCTCATTAGCAGCATCATCACCACCAGCAGCATCATTGCCAGCAGCAGCAATGGCAAGGCATAGGTGTCAAAGGTATTGGCTGACCCTCCCATTTAATTTCATATGGGGCAAACATTTTCCTAGTAAAGTCAAATGTTGGTCTAGGGGTTCGGTCAGCTGTCTCTAATGCCACAATCATTTGTAAAAACCTTGGGTACATTAAAAATTTATGCTTTGTAGCCTTAAGATTCCCAATCATCCCCTCTAAAATAAATCGAGAGAAATTATATACCCTACCAGTCGACAAACAAATAAGGGCTGTGGCAATGGAACTCGGAAATTGATTCCAACTTCCAGACTTAGGACTCAGACAGTGCATAATGGTGTGCACCAGAAATCTCCATTGAGGAGATAAATGGTTCTTAAGAAAAGTAAGAGTCCCATCCGTCGGATACCCAATAACCCTCATACCCTCAAGAACATCAGGAATGGGCATGTCAAAAATGCCATTGGCATCGTCAAATTGTAACTGAGTCCTAATGAGAGACTCAGTCACGACCACCTCACGGCCGTCAATTGTGGCGACTAGGTCATGAGACCCAGCAGCATTTGGGCGAACAACTGCTGTTGCCCAAAATTGTTTGACTAATGAGTCAAACACCACCGGAGGGTCATGAGTCAAAACGTACCTTAACGGAGAGTGGTCCAAATAACTGAGAATATCAGTGAAGTCCTCGCAGCCTCTTTCCCTCCCTAAATATGCGATCTTGTTGTGATCATCTTTGTACATGAGTGCCGCCATCAGTGATTTAGGTTGAAGATACAGAGTTTATGGAGGCAAATGATTTTGGAAAAGATGAAAAATTGATTTGCGATTGATTAGGTTAATTTTGTCCAATTTATGAAAAGATAACCTTTTAATTTGATTGGTAAAATTTTAACCTTGAAAGTTAAAATTATTAAGTGAAAAGCAACTTGTATGCCACCTGTTCAGGCAAGTGGTAACCGCCAATCACCATGTAATATAAATTTAAAACGAAAACTATTCAACGTCCATTTTGAAGACCAACCAGCAGTAACCACTCTTAAAACCAGCAAGCAGCAGAATGAGCAGCACAAACTATACATTTAGCAGATACATTGTTACATCAGCATGATTGGAGACTACCAGCAGAAATGAACTGACTAGTGGCAGAGACCAACCAACCAGCAATATCAAACTGAGCACAGCAAAAACTAAGTTGAGACAGCAGAAACAAGTTACTACCAGCAGAAATAAATCAGCCAGCAGAAACATGATACTACCAGCACAAACCAGTTCAGCAGCATAAATGTATTCAGCCAACAGAAAGAGTCAACCAACAGCAGAAACCATGCAAACAGCAGGAACACACACCCTATCAGCAGAAATGAATCCACCAGCAGAAATATGCCAGTAGAATGATAGTACTACCAGCACAAACCAAGCATCCAGCAGGAAGGATAACTACCAGTAGAATCATAGTACTACCAGCAGAAACCAGCCTGTCAGCAGGAAGAATGTACAACTAGCAGCAGTATTGACTACCTGCAATCACAAGAAAATAATATCCCACAAAACACCATATCTACCTGCGAAAAAGTTAGAATATACAAGTATACAACAACAAGCCTCCCCTTAGGCTTATACCTCCCCTCAATTCACGAAAGAGGGATTCACCATCCCAATATGGACCACCAGGTACTCAAATCTTGGTCCATCAAATGCCTTGGTCAGTAAATCAGCCACATTATCATCGGTGTGAATCTTCAGCACCTGTATCAAGTTCTTCTCATTGGCATCTCTTATAAAGTGATGCCTAATCTCAATATGCTTGGTCCTTTGATGAAAGACTGGGTTCTTCACAATGCATATGGTGCTCTGGTTGTCTATGAAGATTTTGGTATTCATGAAGTTGAATCCATAATCCAGCAACTGGTTCTGAATCCAGAGTACCTGTGCACAGCAGCTAGCAGCAGCAACATACTCGGCTTCTGTTGAAGAAGTAGCCACAATAGTCTGCTTCTTGCACTGCCATGAAATTAACCTTCTGCCCAGAAATTGACATCCACCTGTAGTGGATTTCCTATCACCATGAGAACCAGCATAATCACTGTCACTGTAGGCTTCCAACTGAAAAGGAGAATCTTTAGGGTACCACAAAGCCAGTGTTGTGGGTTGCCCCTTTAATATATTGAAAAATTTTCTGAACTGCAATCAGATTGGAAGGACATTGAAGTAACTTGATGTCTTGAACAAGCACGTAACTGCAAACATTATGTCATGATTCTTGAAGCTGTGAGATACATAAGTGAACCAATCATTGATCTGTACAAATGTACATTAACTGGAGGATCAGTTTCATCTTTCAATTTGGTCTTAGCAGCTTCATAGGGTGTTGTTGCAGTTCTTACAGATTCCATGTCGAACTTAGTAAGCATGTCTTTAACATACTTGTCTTGGCTGATAAAAATACCATCAGGCAACTGTTTCACCTGTAGACCTAAGAAGAAAGTCATCTCTCCCATAGCACTCATTTCAAATTCACCTTTCATCAACACCTCAAAATCGTCACACCAGCTTTATTGGTTGACCCAAAGATGAATTTCATCCACATAAACCTGTACCAAAAGGTATGTTCCCTGGAACTCTTCTTGATGAACAGTTTCTTGTCTATAGTACCAACTCTTCTGTAACTGACTTGTAACAAAAAAGCAGACAATCTTGCATACCAGCCTCGATGTGCATGATGAAGTCCATACAGAAGCTTTAACCACGCTGTATAACAGTCTTGGTAAGTAAGGATCTTCAAAGCCTTTAGCTGATGACATACACTTCTTCTTCAATTTCTCCATAGAGAAAGGCACTCTTAACATCCAGCTGATATACCAGAAAGCCCATATACGAAGCAAAAGCCAAAAACAGTCTGATTGCCTCTATTCTGGCCACTGGTGCAAATACCTCATCATAATCAATGCCCTCCTCTTGTCGGTGTCCCTGTGCAACCAACCTCGCTTTATTCCTTACAACTATTCCTCTGGCATACCCCCCCCCCTCTCTCTTGTTCTTCAAAATCCATTTTGTCCCTATGCATGTTTGCATCAGTAGAGGGACAAGTTTCCAGACATGCTGTTGATGAACTGTTGCATCCTCGGCATTGCATATGATCAACCCAATCAGGACCTCAAGTGCTTTAGCTGATACAAGTTGGTTTTAACTAGAAAGGAAGCAAGCAGACGACAATGAGTTGGTCGTATGATTGGTCCTTTGTTTTATCTTGAAACAAATCCAATGAAAGCACTTTCACCAAACTTGGATATGTGAGACTCTGCTTCTTGCAGAACTGGAGAAGTAAGATTCCCCAGAGAGCCGAGACTGATGATGAAATTGTGTTTTACCCTTTTTGTAGGAACGGATTCACTCCACAGCGGTGCTAAATTTGTAAGAGTAGCACGAAAATCCATCATCATAAGCGGAAGAATGTGAAGATCCGCAGATGAGAATTGTTCCTTGCACACATCATATGGGACTGAAATCGTTTAGTTTTTTCACTCGAGCCCAAAAAATTTACCAGGAGGAAAGTTGTAGACACCACATCATGTACAGTCAAAAAAGAATGAAGTCAGCAGAAACAGATGTACTGGCAGCAGGATCACCCAGAGCAGCAGGATCATAACTACCAGTAGGTTGAAAAGTACCAGCAGGATTACCAGCAATAGGAATACTACCAGCAGAAGTTTTGCCAGCAGATACACCACCAGCAGAATCAATGCCAGCAGGATCCCTATCAGCAGAAACACCTTGGTTTCGAATTTCAGCTTCAGCTTGACTCAGTATTTCTGCTGTTGCTTGTGAGAACAAATAACCATATCGTGCAGCTGCGATCCTTAGCTTCATTACTCTTGTCTTTGAAGCTTAGCAAGCACTTCTGCATAAATCTCGCATTGGCGTTTCCATAACACGAGGACCATTGCTTGACGAAGGAACCTGCAAAACTGGGTAGAAGTAGGAAACATGAAGGAACCACTATTTACTTGCTCCTACAACGTCTGAATTCGGAGTCTTGAGCTCGTGTACCTGCAGGTATGTTAGTTTCTTGTGTACCCTTGCAGTGTGTCCAGTTATAAAACGAGTATAACCCAATGAATCAGTTATATAGTCTCAAGGTCAAAGTACCATTCGAGACCAATTTCCCTGAACATTGGGTTTATCTTCAAGGAAATCTCAGAATTCATGTTCTCCTGCTATACCCTCATGATGTTAAATTATAAACCCTATAGGCCATTGCTAATAGGAGCTAACCAACAAGATAACCTTTCAACAGCTTTGCCTCAAATTCCCCAAATGGTCACTTGTATTTAGGAAAGTTTACTTGACACCCAAAAGTTTAAGATGACCTATCTAGAACCTTCCCAGATAGGAAATTGATAAGGGTGTTATTATTTGGGGATTAGTAAATATAAACCTAGTAAACATAGCAAGCCGTGCTAACAGCCTCAGTCCAAAACATGTAGGTAACTTAGAGTCATCCAACATGGTTCTAGCATCCTCTAAAACGAGTCCATTATTTCCTCTCAAGCAACCCCATTCTCTGCTGTGGGGTTCTGGGATTACTATAGTCCCTCTTAATTTCCCTTTTCCCCTCAGAGTTCTATATGTTTTTCATTTTGAACTTCTGTCTCATTATCACACCTTGATTCCTTAACCTTTTTATTTTAGCTGGTTTTTCTATTAAGGCAATAAATTCTTTAAGGACATAAAATGTTTCATCCTTAGGTACCCGAATAAAATAAAAATAGAAAGTCCAAGTAAACCTGCTAAAGTCAGACCGAAACCACCAAGGAGTATAACTCTCTGGTCAATACTCCCTTATATATAGACCAAAAAGGTCCATGTGCATAGCCAATTGCAGTTTCCAGTAATAAGTCTCACAGCAAAATAAGCTTGTAAAGAAGCCTTATGTTGCTTTCCTTTGTTGCAGATAAGGCAACACAGCTGTGTTCATATGGTAAACACCTGAGTAGTATCCCATCAACCAGACCTTCCCTTAGTCTAACTTGTTGATTGTTTTGAAGTTCACATGAGCCATCCTTCTGTGCCATCTGGTGGATTCATCTAAGGATGCTTTTGCTACTAAACAAGTAACCTTTTGTTCTGGTTGCAGGTCTGAGATGTGGAATGTGTAGAGATCATGTTCCCTAGGAATTCTGAGTACCACCTGACGTGCATCAGGCAATTGGAATTCTTCTGAAAGCACCAAACAATCAGTGTCTGTGAAGAGAACTTTGTTCTTTTTATCACAGATTTGTGATACAGAGAACAAGTTAAAGTGCTGCAGCTCTTCAACATAGTAGACATTTTCAAAGTCAAGCTTTGAAGTCCGTATGGTGCCTTTTCCTGATATTCTACCATCTCCACCTCCAAATTTGACAATGCCTCCCTTGATCTGCACAAAATCATCAAGTTTTTCCTTGTTTCCTGTCATACTTCTTGAGCAACCACTGTCAACTATACCTATGTCATTATCTGTACTAGGATCACCCTACAAATCATACAACAACACCATTAGTACACTTGAGAGACCCAAGCCAATTCTGACTTGAGCCTGCCTTGTGGATCATTAAGTGTGAAACCATGTGGATTGATGAGATCCACCATTACTCTTGGAACCCCAAAAATGTGGTCTTTTATTCCTCCAAGAGTAACCTGCTGAGGTCTTAACAGCAGTACCCCGTCGTCCCTTATTCATATACATAGGGTCATATAAGTCAGGCCAATACATATTATTAAAATATACAGATGATGGTCTGAAATATGGTCTAGCAGCAGGATTAAGCCAACCAGCAGAAACTGGTCTACCAGCAGAAACAGTTGCTGGTCTTTTAGACCAACCAAGCAGGATAGTGTCTCATCAAAATTGACTCGCTGGTCTGTTTCTAACTACAGCAGGGATCAGATCCAGACCAGCAGAAACTGATGCTGGCAATTCCTACTAACCAGCAGGAACAAATGCTTGCTTGTAGATTTACAAGGGACACAATCTACACAATTATAAAAAGTCACAATCTTTAATCATAATGCAATTTAACTACCACAAACAAAACATTTCTTAACACCACATAATTTTTTTAACACACATTCTATTGTTCATCTCCACTTTTATTACAAAATATCCTATAATTTTAACAATCACCAAACAAGAAAAACTAGGCCTTCCACAGTGGAAGTTGGGTTCTTCAACATCAGACTCTGCCAAGTCCTTGATATCAACAAGTAGTTGGAGAAAGTCTTGGGGTCTTGGTCTTGATGCTTGAAATCCAGGATGCATAGGTCTCTGAGATCTGAATGACTTGTCACTGTTATCACAAGAGAGACAAAGTCATTAGATACATAAAAGATGATCAGAAGTTTTTATTAACAGACTTTTGAACGTACTTACCTGTTGTGTTTCCTCTATGTCAGACTTGTATGGGGTGGGCATATAAGTTCCAGTGATGGAGGGAGGAACTGCATGCATCTCCCCAGCCTTGACAAACCATGAGTAAAGAGGTTTATCCTCCTCAACAGGTTCTGGGTAAAATACACTAGGTGTAGACAAATCAAACACTTCGTCTTTTCCAAAGTACTCTTTAAATCCTAGACCAATTTTAGTTCTTGTAGACATAGAGCTATTTATCAACTTTTTCAAGTTCTTGGAAGACTCCTTCCACTTTTCAAATCTAGCTAATGTCGCTTCAAACTTAACTTCCCATTCTTTCTTTTCTTTTTGTGCCTGGTCATGTAATTTTTCAGTATAGCACAGTGTGTTAGTGGTGTTTTCTAGATTAGCAGATAAAATCCTAATCTTTTCTTCTAATGCAATCTGAGTTTTATTGTACCAATCTTTTTGTGATTCTAATGTTTTAACAGCATTCTGATATGCCTGAACTTTAATGTAACAATCATTGTACAATCTATCAAGATTATTATACATATTATTCAGATCATTAATTTTAGAATCACAGCCAAGGGGACAATTTTGTACCTTAGGAGAAATCCCCATCATAGCAAACTCAGCAGTAGCATCAGAAACATCAGCACCACCATTATCAGCATGAAGTCCAGCCATCATCCCATATACCTTCTCAACCTCACCAGTCTTGTTTTCTGCCGCATGATCCGACCAATTCACCATGGAATCAACTGAGACCAAAGCTTTTGGTTCGTCTGTTTTAACTTCTGTGACTTTAAAAGCAGAATACCTGGCCTTATCATCAACTGTCTTCACATTACAACACCCAAGCACAAATGTCCACAACTGGAAGAACATTTGTATCATCTAACCTCCTTCTGTCAAATCTGGCAGTTGCTGATTGTTGTAGTTCATCTTTCAGTCCTGCTTCTCTCAATAATCTGTTAATCCTCAAGAGAGCATAGACAAATTTGCCACTTTAAGTCAGTTCTTCATCTCCAACTTATCAACCTAGTTCAAAGTCTTCATAGATCATTTCCTTTATCAGTTCATTTCAGCAAAACAAAAGAATGCAAAACACATTCCCATTATCATTGTCGCAGAAACGACCATATTCTGAGAAAACTGATGAAACAATATTCTGCTGATCAGAATAAGTAGACTTTGAGCGAGAGCTGGCAGCTCCAATAAAAGCAGAATGAGTAGAGCAGGAATCACTTATCCCACACCAAAACTATGAACCCATCTGACATCAAGTACAAGTGACCTAGTTTGTTATACAGGACATCAAAGCTTAATTGATTCAAGGCCACCTGTCTTGGTTTATGAATGCCAAGGCACCTTAGGTGACCCACGAAGAGGAAGTGCTCTAGAAAACTTCATGTTTGATGTCATCATTGTCTGTGTCTTGCTAACTTGATTCAACTGGCCTCAAATCTTCTGAAACTCTTTCATAGCCCTTTGTAAGCCTTCATCTTCTGTCACAGAGAATTCTGTAAACTGCTGTTTGAGCATGGTCTCCACATCTTCTTCGATTCTTCATTCACCACCAAACCTAGCCGTTAACTGCAATCCAAATATCCCTTGCATCATCATAATGATGAATAATCGGGCATATGATCTCAGGTAGAGCCTGAAGCAACAAGGTTCTCACCTATTCTCCCGTTTGTACAGCAAACATGCTCAATAAGAGAGACAGGAGAATAACAATTGTATTTCTTGACGCATCTTTTCCCAACCTCCCTCTTGGACTGTTTCCCTGGGCTGAACAAATCCTACCAAAGATTAATGAATCAGCATGCTGTATCCAGTACTCTCCATCCTCAATGCCCATATCTCATATTTATCCTTCTCCAATAAGGAAATTTTGCATTGTTAGCAGAGAATAGGAGGGCTTTGTGGAAACTGTTGAACTGTAGTAGACTGGACATTGTAGGGAACGTTGATGATCTGATAGTATGAGTTCTATGAAAGTGATCAGCATGTTGAGTTGAATGTAGGATTGGTTGTAGAAAAAACAGGTTGTGAGAAAGCAGTTTGAGTGAATGAAGGTATTGGTTGTTTGGGTACAGGTATGAAAGAGTCTGAGGTATCATCTTGAAGTAAATAAGTGAAACAGAATGGATTAGGGTAAGGATAAGGAATGTTGACTGAGTAGGTATAGTAGGCATGGATTTCTGACATAGTTTAATCGGATTAGAGAAACAAAGTTTTGTTGTGGTAACGAGTGAGATTCTCTTTATGCAGATGCTCCTCTCCTAGGCACTGATACCACGTTGTTAGTATCTGTTACTAAGACAGATTCTTCAGCCTATGTAGTTGTAATAATACTTATGTAATCACAAAAGTGTATACTGAGAGAGACTCTAATACTGTTTAGGCTGAAACTAAACAACGTAATATAAAGAAGAACAAACTATATAACAATGATCCTCTATGATCTTATCTATTGATAATAAATTTTTTTTGTGCTTTGTGAATCGTGCAAACCCTAATGCTAAAGGTGTCTTTTAAATAGAGAAGAAAACCCTAAATTGTCAACCCAGAAAACTAAAATCACGTAAGAGAAACATCAACCTCTCCACTAATGTATCACATCAATATTAATGAGAGAGATAACTAGAATATAACTATAAGTCCTTAATTACATAATTTACGTCTATATAATAACAATGCAGCAGATTCTATCTCGTGTCAGTACAGAAACTAGAACAAGACCAGCAGAAACATAATCATCAGGAATGCTACTTGAACTGCCAGCAGGTAACATTATCATCAAGGAATTGCTACTTTTTGAACTGTCAGCAGGATCGACTTAATGCTATCAGGCAGAACGAAACATCTCTAACAGCAGAAACACACTTATTCGTTTTTTTAATGTGTACCTGCCGCATGATCGACCAATCCACCATTGGAATTTTTACCTTTTCTAGTGCCAAAGGTATAGACTAGCCCCGAGCAAACGGCTACAGGTAAAGGCATATCATATCCGTTTGATGGCTGAAAAGAGTTTGTCCAAAAACCATATGGTATTACAAACTCACCAATGTTTCAATACTTAGAGTTGAAATGGTTCTTCATTTGCCATGGACATACACCTTTCTGATGGCCAAAGAACTGACTACTCAAGTTAAGGCAAACTGGTAAAGGAGACATCAAATCCATTTACATTTTTCACCAATGATTCACTCGTCACAGGAGTTAACACACTGGAAGTGATGATATAGACTGCAATTTATGAATTGATTGTACATATGTCATGTTGCTGGTAGCATGGAGTGCTGAAGAGCTGTGACGAATAAGTTGCTATGCGAAGACTGGAAGTTTCGTATTGCTTTAATGTTGCTTTGGCTTGCTTGATGCTGCTGGTTTTACCTTGTATTCTGCTGGTACTTGTTTCTGCTGTTACTCAATCCTACTTGGCTTCGCGAAGATCTAACTAGAAACTTGGAAATATAAGGATCAAAACCAAGTTAGGGAGGATAACAACTCAAACAGCATAAACGAAAACACTTAGTCCGTTTTTAATGTGTACCTGCCGCATGATCCTACGAATCCACCATGGAATTTACCGTTTCTATGTGCCAAGGATTGACAGCCCTGAGCAAACGGCTACAGGTAAAAGGCATAACAAATCCGTTGATGGCTGTAATGGTTTGCCCAAAGAACCATATGGTTATTCAACTCACCAATTTTCCAATTACTGAGAGTTGAAATGTTCTCAGTTGACCATGCATACACTTTCTGTGGCCAAAGAACTTACTATCTTCTCCAGAGTAATGGCTAACTTGTAAATAGACATCAAATCCATTTACATTTTTCATGATGTCACCCTCACAGGAGTATAACACATAACTGGAAGGTGAGGATAGACTGCAATTTTATGTATTTGATTTACATCTTGTCAAGTATTGCTGGGTAAGCATGGAGTGCTGAAGAGCTTGTTGACGAATATTTGCTGCAAAGACTGGAAGTTAGCCTGTTCTTTTTATGTTTCTGTTGCTTGCTTTGTTGCTGCGGTTACCTTTTATCTAGCTGGTACTTGTTTCTATCTGCTGTAACTCAATCCTCTTGCTTGCTGCGAAGATCTAATCTGAGAAACTTGGAATGTAACGGAGTCAAAACCAGTTTAGGGGAGGATATGTTGGGAAAAATTAAAAAAACAGACTAAGTTATCGTTTCTTCTGTGTATGAGATGTTCGTTTCTGCTGATAGCATTAAGTCGTTCCTGCTGACAGTTCAAGTAGCATTCCTGCTGATTACGTTCCTGCTGACAGTTCAAGTAGCATTCCTACTGATTATGTTTCGAGCTTGGTCCATGTTCTCGTTTCTGCTGACAGAGTAAGAATTCGTGCTGATTGTTTATTTATAAGAACGTAATTAATGTAATTAAGGAATTATAGTTATATTTATATATTATCTCAATAATAAGGAATGAGATAAATTATGAAGAGGTTGAGTAAAAACTCTTACGTGAATTTAGTTTGTCTGGTTGACCAATTTAGGTATTTCTTCTCTAAAAAAGAAACCTTAAAGCATTAGGTTAAGCACGATTACAAAGCACAAAAACAATTTATTATCCAATAGAAAGATCCATAGAGGATCATTGTTTATATTTGTCTTCTTTATATTACGTTGTTAGTTTCCCGCCTAAACAAGTATTAGATCTCTCACGATATACTTGTGATAACATAAGTATTATACAAACAACATAGGCTAGAAGATCAACTAGTACCAGATCCAACATAATCCTTATATATATGATACTTGGATTAAATTCCGATCTCTTATGTCCTATCCATTTGACATATCAATATCTATTACTATCGATCAAATTATAAAATATCGACTATCTGATTAGATTTATGATTATTTATGAATCATTCTCCCATTATTTACCCAAGTGTGCCATATAACTCTGCATACCTTTACAAATACTAACGAATTGGTACTTGTGTTTGCCAGAATCATGCCGCCCAGAGATTTAAGAAGAATCCTTTTTAGAAGATAGTGGAAAAGCGTGTGGCCAAAGCCATTAAGAAAAGTATGAATAAGACTAGAGCTGACGTAAACAATAGCGTGGTTGAATCCGGATCAACAAATACTTGGAGGAACTGTTGTACCAGAGATGCATGGATGTTCGTATAAGACAATTATGAAGTCAGCTCACGTCTTCAAGGGGACTGAAGGTTTAGTCCGGACTCGAAACGTTGGGTTCGAAAAGATTGAGCAAGTGTTTAGAAATTTTGCAAATGTCTGAGATGATAAAGCTGGAAAGTTTGCTATGTGCATGTTCTAGGGTCTGCTCTTACCTGTTGGAACGATAAATGTTCAGACTTTTGGGACTTGCTAATGCTAACAGATCCCCATGAGGCATGTGAAAGCTAATGATGACCACTGAATAATCTGCCTAGTCAACTGAAATCCAAAGATGGAACAAAGAGCTTTTGGACTCTGACTCTGAAAGAGATGTATTGAAGCTTACAAAACAATCGTTTCCACGAGACTGGCCTTGGATGTGTCATGAAAGTTGGTGCCTTACTGAAAAAAAGAAGATGTGAAAGGTATATTCGTGGTTTCCTGAAATAATCAAAGGAAACATCACTTCTGTCAAAGCCTGCGACATTGCATGAGGCAACAACATGGTCCGTAGAACTGTCGAAGCAAGCAGTTCAGGTTAGGGATGCAAGAATTGGGGAGAAGCAATAAAAGAAATGGGAAGACAACCAGAGAAACAAAAAAACAAAAACCATAACTAACAACAACAACCACAAGCAGCAACAATAAACCACAGAACAACAACAATAACCTCAACCGAAACAACAATCATCACCATCAACAAAATAGGAGATAGGAAAATGTCAGGGCATATGCTGCAGCCCCAAGCAGAGAAAGATATCTTGAAATTTACCAAAATGTAATCGGAGCAACTTACATCATCATGGACCGGTGTCCGTCAAAAGAGCCAGAGATGTCAAATAGATTCGTCACATTGGAGTAAGGATTGTAGAGTATAGCTTCAGGGTCAGTTAATGACTTCCTGCAAAATGTGACATGTTTCGGTTGTGGTAGAAAGGACATTTCAAGTGAAAATGTCCTGAAAGAAAGGGAACCACAAATGATGGAGCTCGTAAGGAAGCTTACGTGGTGGTTGAAAATCCACGCAAAAATCCGGAATGTTGTCACGGTACGTTCTTCTTATAAACACTATGCTTGTATTCGCTTTCACATCTCCGGTGGCTGAGAAGATTTGTATCTTCTGCATTTACACATTTTAATAATATGCCCCTGCCAGACCTACCTCTAAACACTAGCTACGAAGTGAGTGTTATGCATACGAAAAAGTCGTTAGCAACCAAATACCAGTTTTACGTATTGTTTGCACCTTAATCTTGTTAATCACTGGTGTTCAAAATAGACTTGTTGCCAACTCCGCTAGGAAGTATGATATTATCATTGGAAAGGATTGGTTGGCATACCACCGAGCTCATCGATTGTTATGAGAAGAATTGTTCCGTATTCCCTCTTCGAATGGCGAGATTCTTGAAGTTCAAGGCGAGAAGCCGGAAAAGGACCTGGAATCACTCGCATGATCAAGCAATGAGAAAAAGCTTGATTGACATAACGATATTGTCCATGACTTCCTGAGTATTTGCCAGGATTAACTTTAGGTTTACCTCATGTGCGAGAGATATAAATTCACATTGATCTGATTCCAGTCTCAAAATCGCCAGTTGTTAGATCTCTATAACCGGTTAGGCCCCATCAGAATGTTAGAATTTGTCGAACCAGCTTAAAGAACTTTTCAAGGAAAAAAAAAGGGGTTTTTATTCGACCATAGTCACTCACCATTGGGAGCACCCGTAGCTCTATGTACAAAAAGAAAGACGGTTTTCGATGAGAATGTGTATTACTACTAGGTGAACAAAACAATTTACTATAGAAGAGAACCGTTACCCTCTGTCCCAAGGATATGCGACAATGTTGAACCATTACAAGTGTGTGTTGTTTCTCGATAGATAGATCTTCGCTCAAGGATATCATCAGCTTGAGATCCGGAGGAAGAATACCGAAGACCAAGGCTAGTTTAAAACTTATAAACCAGATATGGGCCACTTTGAGTTTCACAATCATGCCATTTGTGACTGACCAAACGCGCCAACAATATTTATGGACTTAAAGAACCGCGTCTAATCGCAAGCCCGTATTTGGACAAATTTGTAATGTCTGTTATGTGACGACATCATAATCACTCAAATTCAGAAGAAGAAGCATGAAGCCCACTGAAGACAATTTGGACTTACTCAAAAGGAGAAGTGTACGCCAAATTTTCAAAGGTGCGAATTGAGTTACAGAGATCCATTTCCTAGGACATGTGGGTCAACCGTGACGGTATCACCACCTGTAAATCCTATCAAGGTTTTGAGTCTGTGTCCAAGAACTGAAGACCCCTGAATCGTCAACTGAAATCCTGTTCATTTCCTAGGATTGGCGGGTTACAAGCCATGAATGTTTATATAAGAATTTCTCTAAGATCGCAAAAGCTCCCTCACCCTTAACTCAAAAGAAATAAGACGTATGTTGTGGCGATAAGCAAGATGAAGCTTTCCAAATTCGAAGAGAAACTATGCCATGCTCCTGTGTTTAGCAACTCCCCGAGAGGACCTGGATGACTTTTGACTATAGTGATGCATCAAGAAATAATGTTTTTAGGTGCCCTGTATGCAGCGGGGCAAGTTGGATAGTCATAGTGCGTCAAGAAAATTGAAGAAGCATGAGACAAATATACCTACCCACGGACCTGAATTTGGTGCGGTGGTGTTCGCACTTAAGAATCCTATAGTACAATATCTTATAATGGGACGAAAAGTTTTTACAACACTGACACCAGAGTCTCCAGTACATATTTGACCAGAAGGATATAAATATGCGCCAAAGGCGGTGGATCGAGCTACGTCAGTGAACTAACGAGTGTAGATCAAAATACCACCCTGGCAAGGCGAACGGTGGTGCAATGCCTTGAGCAGGGAAAGAAGACAAATGCCAAGACGATAACGTGCATTTGATATTCACTATTCAATCATGGACTTAAGACTAAGAATATTAGAAGCGACGAGAGCGAAGCGTCCAAGCTCTCAAAGCCCCAACTGAATGGCTAAGGGGATAGAAAGACACTTTGAGCAACGAGATGAAGGTGAAAATTACTTCATTGATCGAATCTGGATTCCATCAGTTGTGGTGGATATGAAATTGATCATAGGATAGCTCATACATCTAGATATTCAGTACATTCCGGTGCGGATAAGATGTACTATTATCTGATATACTTGTATTGGTGGCCTTGGTATGAAGAGAGACATTGCTGAGTAAACGTTTAGCATATGTCTTAACGGTGTCTAAAGATTAAAGCCGAACATCAGAAACCCTCAGATTTCTTCCAGCATCCGGGAGAAATTCCTGAGTGAAGTGGTGAAATATAACAATGTACTTTTGCACAAAGTTCCTAAAAGAACTGTCGTGTGGCAAGATACTATTTGGGACTTGTGGATAGGTTGACCAAGTCGGCTCACTTCATACCTATTCCGTTCTGAAGACTACAAGACGGATAAAATTATAAATATTTAAACCAAAGAGATGTAGCGAGCATGGTGTGCCGTATCAATCATTTTCAAAGACCGTATGGTTTATTCACGAGTCAGTACACTTATGGCAAGCTTTTCAGAAGCTTGTGTTAGATACTAGACATGAGTACGGCTTACCACCCACGACGGACGGTCGAGTGATCGTACTATTCAAACGCTTGAGATATGCTACGAGCTTGTGTTAGGATTTTTGTGGCAGTTAGGATACTCATCTTCCATTGATTGAGTTTTCCTATAATAACAGTTACCACACAAGCATTAAGTGCGCACCATTTGAGGCTCTGTACGGGCGGAAATGTAGATCCCCCGTGATATGGACTGAAGTGGGAGAAAGTCAGCTTATTGGACCAGAAATTATGCAAGAAATGACAGAAAAGATTGTTCAAATTAGGGAAAGATTGAAGACGGCTAGGAGTCGCCAGAAAAGCTATGCTGATAAGAGGCGTAAACCTCTTGAATTCCAAGTGAGGACCGATGTGTTACTTAAAGTATCTCCATGGAAGGGAGAGGTACGATTTGGTATGAAAGGAAAGCTAGCACCAAACGAGATGTAGGAACCATTAGAAATAGTGGAGGTTGTTGGACCGGTAGCTTATCGGTCTGAAGTTACCCCAGGAGCAGAGTTGTGTCCACGAACCACATTTCATGTTTCCTAATCTCAGAAATGTTTAAGCTTAGCCAGATGTTCAAGTGCCTTTGGAAGAGAAACGATATTTGAAGAAAATCTTCGTTGTTGTTGAATAACCTATTGATAACTATGAGACGGGATGTGAAATAAGTCTAAAACGTCAGAGAGAATCCCGATTAGTCAAAGTTCGTTGGAACTCTCGGCAAGTGAGCTGAGTAGACCTGGACCTGTAAGACCAGAATTCCGGAAGAAATATCCGCCATCTTTTCTCCGAACGCATACCTCGCAAATGTCGCAACTTGAGGCCTTGATGAGAAGCTCATTAACGTGGAAATGGGACTGTAACATCCGAATTTTAGTTCATTCTATGACGTCATTTATTATCATCATTATTTCGCTATTTTATTTTTTTCTTTCTCACGTTGCACGTTTATTGTACTTTTAAATATGTTAAAATTAAATCGCGTAAGCTAAAATTAGCGTTTCAGTGTAAAAACGGGGCATCAAACAATAAAGCGTTTTACATCAATCAAGTATTAATATTTATTTGAGAATTAATTTATATCCTTGTTCATTTTATTTCTAATTGGTTTACGTAAATTAAATACGTTTCCGCAATAAAAATTACGTTTAGTGGCAAACCCGGAACTAGCCAAAACTTTTCCTAACCTTCAACCAAATACCCACATTTATACCCAATACATAAGTTACAAAACTATAACATAGTATCATACTTATGCCGAAATTATAGCTATGTATTACAAAGAAAAAAATATTAGAAAAAATCTCCAATTAGTCTTTGTACATTCCTAAATCTCAGATAAACATGGCCATACCATTTTCATTTGACTCAAGTACATTAAAAAAAGAAGCCCTAAAACCCTCACCAAGGAGATTTTGTGAACACCATTGGTAAATTTTGACGCAAGACTTCACATAAAAGGTGCAAGTAACTAGAAAGAAACACATACACATGAACAGCACTTAGCTAGAAAATCACAAAAAACCCTCCCCTCTATCATCACATATATGCTACGGCAATACCGACCAACCCCAAACCAATCCATACTAAAATTTTATACAACCCATACACTCCTACACACATCCATCCTAAGATATTCTAAGGTGATCCCAAGCCTTGACTAACCATATTCAAGTGATTATCAAGAAAAGGGAAAGCTATGTTTTCCTAGGAAAACTGTCTAGGGTTTTTCATTTATTGCAAGCGTTTGGATTTATTATCTAAACGAAGGTGGTATGAGATTTCATTGATCTACATCATCAAACACCATAAGGTCGATCTAGAAACCCTTTATGTTCTTTCAATATATATTTTATGCATTATGTTATTCTATTGTACTTGAATCACCATGTAAGGATTTTTAAAACATGTATATGGAGTTTTTATTGTATTGATCATTTGCACACTATTATATATGTTAGATATTCTAATATCATGATAAAAGGGATGAAGAAAGTATTGTACCATAATAAGTTGGTGTAAAAAATAATTAACATCAAAAGTAGTAAGGAAGTAAAACGCAAGGTAAAAAATGGAATCAACAAGGACACTCAAAGATTCTGTCCAAAATTCCGTATATATAACACATTATTTTATATTTTTACAAAGTAGTATGATTCACTACGAGTTCCGAAAAGGTAAGAAACATTGTCAAACGGAATGTAAACGAAAAGATAATGAGCGAAAACAGAGGTATAAATTCGAGAATAAAAATCAGCAATTGTTAAGTAAGTGGTTTCTGGGCAGGATTTTGTAAGATGGTATATGCGGCACTTTCGAGTCCTTTTCCGGGCCTTCGGCCTGAAAGCAATAAATTCGTTACGAAGGTCTGTTTTTGCTTCCCCAGCGAGGTTTCTTTAAGTCTAAAAGCGAGTGATAACGGTGTGCTGAATGCTTGGCTAAAAATTGGCTTTTTTTGGGTAATTAAGACACGAGCATCAGATCTGATGTGAGTTCTTTTTCGCTCCGATTACGGTCGAGATTCGGTCTCGGACAGAACTGGAAAGTTGTTTCAAAATATCGTTTCGCATAAAATTCTTCTTTAGAAACCCCGAGTCAATGAAAATGTTGATTTAGTGGGTCATTTAAGTCGTGTCAGACTTGAGAAAATAAACTATAACACGACCAGAGTAACTAATAAGCCGCACTACCGGCATAATAATACCAGAGTAACTAATACCCAACACAGGTAGTAACTAATATACTACCAAGTAGTAATGAAGATATAACACCAGTAGTAATCTACAACACTACCGAGGAGTAACTAATAAACAACCGGTAGTAATAACTATAACAACACCAGGAGTAACTACAAACACTACTCAGGAGTAATAATACCCAACCAGGAATTAAACTATAATTACATATTCAAAATAATTAATAAATGTTTTACATTATAGAATATGTTTTCACTTCAAATAATTAATTGTGATTAGCTAAATAGACTTAGGCATGTAGAGATTAACTCATGTGATTAGTACTTAATACGACCTAAATAAATAGGTTGCATTTGACGATTTGACTTGACATCATTATTTGTATGACACTAGGTATTTGCTCACGTCAAGGTAGTTCCATAGCCCCCCTTTTTTTACAATTGTTTTTTCAAAATCTACGGGGTGAATTACAATGCTTTTTTACTTAATGGACCAATGTTTTTTTTTCAAAGTGGTATGCTATCCAGATTACTGCCTAATTATTAATGCCTAAGTTACCTTATTGCCGTGAAGTCCCTACTTATCATGAACCGTTAATTGCTATTTAGTAAACTCTGACGAGTGTGTTGGATAGATCTAGATCGACTGACAATCCCGAACCTTTACTTGGGTCCCTAATTTTGATCGGGTGCATATTAACATTGAGAGGTGTTAGTGTGTTGGCAAGCATTCCTATTTTTTAGATTGGAGGGCACAAAGTCTAGTTAAGGTTCGGTGTCATGAGCTTAGTGCAATAATAACTATTTTGGACTTTTGAATTTGTTTTCAGAGTCCTACTATAACTTCGATCTTTGAGTCCACCCATTTTGTTACCGCTAAACCTAGGGATTTTACCTCACCTTTGTGTTGACTTTTAGGCATGTAATATCAGGTCCCAGGGTATGAAGACAGGAGAGTAGCCCCGTGGCGGATATCAAAGGAAGAGCGGAATTTGTTGTGTTTATCTCAAGTTAAATGCAACTTTTTATTATCTTTAAAAACTTAAGTCGTCTTTTGGTATTATGAAGGGTTTATTGTTTAAATAAGAATGTTTATGACTTTTAAACTTATGAGACCAATGTATTACTCTGGATATTTTGCTATGGCATCGAAGAAATCTTTATCTTAAAAGCGTCCATATAAGGTTCGTTAACTAAATCTTGATTGTTTGTACCTTTTGACTGTAGCAACTCCCCAATGTTAACCATTCCGCGTGCTACCCTGATTTTGGGATGTTACATTGTGTGGCCAACAGTAACCAATTCATCCATTAGATCTCAGAATAGATCCACCAACCTTACTATTTCTTATGCATGTGATAGTCATCACTTTCGTTGTTGATGAGAATCCCAGCGGTTCGAACAACGGTCAGGTGAGTTTATTTTGAGAGAGATTGAACACGTTCATTAGATCTATTGATATTTTTCTATCCTAAAGCGTTTTTTTCATTATCATTGTATACTGGAGTAAAACCATGTGGGAATTTTGGTTCATGCTGCAGAGTTACAAAATCGTATGTTCTTATTGTCCTCCAATAAGGGCTATAAAATGTTTGAAAGTGTCTTCTGATAGTGAGTCCAACCTCTTTTTTTTTTGGTTTCCACGTTTGGCGTCTTGTGATCAGTTCATTTTCAGCATGAAGCACGATTCCGATACTCGGTCAACATCACTCCTCATTATTATCAGCTTTGTTTGCAACATCACCTTCATGTGATTCCCCATCAGAAGAAAGATCATCTTGGTCATCTTCTTAGAAATTTGGAGACCAAGCATCCAATTCTTTGATGCGAATCCAATAAACTTTGCCTTGCATTATTACTTTTTGCCTTTCATTGATATGATCACTTTCATAATTAGTTTTTTAAACACAAGTTTTACATGACAAAGGATTTTAAATCACATCATCCCACTCCACATACTCCCCCATAAAGATGCACTCTTACGAGAAGTGTTTAGCTCCCAAGCTTTGAATAGGAAACCCTCGAATGTCAAATCCAAACGATCCCTTTCATCAATTTCAAATAGTGGCGCTTGAATAGTGCTCAGTTGGAACCAAGAACCAATACTAATAGAATGATGAGAAATTTTTCTCTTTGTAAGTGAGAGAATCAAACTCAAAGAGAACCCAACAATCCCCTCCAAGATATGAAAGCTTGACTATTGAAAACCTTCTTTAGAAATAATAACAAGTTATGTTTAGGAATATCATAAACTTCTTTTGCCCGGCTCCCATTAGAGACATACCAAAATCAAACTCCTTTAATACAAGTATCATCAAGAACCAAACACAAGAGTATTAGTAATTTCAGGAGTTACATGTGAAATGACTTCCACGCTTAAGAACAAAAAACAAAGGAGTTGTTTTGAATTCCTTCATATTCGTCTCTTTAGTGTGTAATGATTAGGGACCGACGAGTAAATGGAAGTGGTTGGGTTGTTTGGAGCCTTATCAAATCTCACATAGTCTGCGTGTAATGATTATCTTTCCAATCAAATCGTACAAAGGTTCGACAACCAAACGCTCTAAATTAATTACCTTTATGAACGAACAAGAGCAAAGCGTTTACCCCTATTTCAATCTCTAAATGGAATTAAGACATCTACCAACCGTACCATAATCGCTACACACTTTCAAAGGGTCGCACGCGGTGAAATCTTCAGGAAAATTTTGTCACAAAAAACTGATTTCGAAATCTTCTGAGTTTGATTTCATTTGAGTGTATGAAAATACGACCGCTCATGATTAAAAAGAACAGAAAAACGAAAACCCAATCCTAATGAAACACGTCGAAACCAAATAAAAGAAGATTAAAGATCTAATAATCAGATGTTAAGATCACCCTAATCAAATGAAATTGAGTGAATGGTGAATCAAACAAGGAAAATTATTGTCGATCGAAATCAAAAACCCTAACCTAATGACAACGTCTAACCCAATACCACAAGATTAAAGGACTCGAATCAGAAAATAATCTCAATAATCAAATGTTATTCAGTGATTGGTGATCAAACATGAATAGGATCAACGATTAAATCAAGCTCATTTTGGATTAATCTTATTTGAGTTTCCGCCGATTGATTAAAAAGGGTAAGAAAAAGGAATCTTGGAAGTGGTGTGTAAGAGATGAAGCCTGGTGCCCCTTTGTCAACCTATTATTATCTTGAAGATATGATTATATATCTTTGTTCACTCGTTCTTTATTCTTAAATGGCTCAATTGGTTTTTTTTTTAAATAAAAATTGGTTTGCACAAAATAAGAAGAAAAAAATTATAAAAGTATCGATTTATTCAGATAAAAAAATACCCGCGGAAATATCTTCGATACCTAATAACTTTAAAATAATCGACAGGGTCAGAAACGTACAACTCAGCTCATATAAAAAAACAACAAAATATTAAACATGAGACCGAAAAAATAAATCCAAAAAAAAAGAAAAAACAATTAATGGCCGCAGCAACGCACGGGTAATCAGGCTTGTTATAAAATAAACTCAAAAATGAGTGTGTAGTTGCTACAATACCATCAGAAAGTTATTCCAATATGCCAATTTGATGTCCGAAAGAAGAAAACCATAGAGAAAAAAATAGAATGAAAGTCTTATTCTCAAGAGAGGAAAGTTCAATGTAGACTCAGAATTTATTAAAGACAATCAATCTTGGTGATCCATTTTTCTATTAATTAAAAAAACTCACTTTTCACTTCTTTTTTAAAAATAAAATATCTTGCAAACAGTAAATCGTCAAGCGACAAAAAATACACCATCGCGACGAGTATTTTTTTATCTTTCAGTAGACGTGCACTTCGATATACTTTCGACGAATTTTTTTTTTCAGTTACGTCTGGTAAAATCACATGTGATTTGTATCACAAATCACATGTGATTTGTCCTGAAAAAAAATAAAAGAAAAAAAGTTCGTCGAAAGTATATAGAAGTGCTCATTTATAAAAAGATGATTTAATTTTCGTCGCGATGGTATGGTTCGTTTTACGTAACGATTAACAGTTTGTGATATATTTTAATTTAAAAAAGAAGTGAAAAGTGAGTTTTTTTAATTAATAGAAAAATGGATCACCAAGATTGATTGTCTTTAATAAATTCTGAGTCTACATTGAACTTTCCCTCTCATGAGAATAAGACCTTTCATTCATTCTATTTTCTCATGGTTTTCTTCTTTCGGACATCAAATTGGCATATTGGAATAACTTTCTGATGGTATTGTAGCAACTACACACTCATTTTTGAGTTTATTTTATAACAAGCCTGATTACCCGCGCGTTGCTGCGGCCGTTAATTTTTTTTTCTTTTTTTTCGGATTTATTTTTTCGGTCTCATGTTTAATATTTTGTTGTTTTTTTATATGAGCTGAGATGTACGTTTCTGACCCTGTCGATTATTTTAAAGTTATTAGGTATCGAAGATATTTTTCGTGCGAGTATTTTTTTTATCAGAATAAATCGATTACTTTATAATTTTCTTCTTTTATTTTGTTCAAACCAATTTTTATATTTCAAACAAAAACCAATGTGATCCTCATATAAGAAATAAAGAACGAGTGAACAATATATATAGATCAATTCTTCAAGATAATAAATATTTTTGACAAAGGTGCACCAGGCTGTCATCACTTACACAACCATTCCAAGATTCCTTTTTTTCTTTACCCATTATTACTCAATCGGCGGAAACTCAAATAAAAGATTTTAATCCAACATGACTTGATTTAATCGTTGATCCCTATTCATTTTGATCCACCAATCAACTGAATAAACATTTAATTATTGAGATTAATTTTCTGATTCGAGTCCTTTAATCCTTGTTGTATTGGGTTCGACGTTCATTAGGTTAAGGATTATGATTTTCGACCGACAATCATTTTCCTGTTTAGATCACCATTCACTCATATCATTTGAATTAGGGTGGATTTACCTCTGAATATTGATCTGTTAATCTCTTTTATTTTGGTTCTACGTATTTCATTAGATTAGGGTTTTTCCGTTCTTTCTTTAATCATATATGCGGGCTAATCCGTAATTTTCATAACTCAAATGAAAATTCAAACTCAGAAAGATTTCGAAATCAGTTATTGTGAACAAATTTATCCGAAGATTTTACCTGCGTGCGACCTTTGGAAAGTGTTTACGATTATGAACGTTGTAAGTGTCTTCATTCCATTTAAAAGATCTAAATCAGGTAAACGCTTTGCCTTTGTTCGTTTCATAAAGGTAATTAATTTAGAGCGTTTGGTGTCGAACCTTTGTACGATTTGGATTGGAAGATATCATTTACACGCAGACTATGTGAGATTTGAAAGGCTCCAAAAACCCAACCCTTCCATTTCTCGTGGTCCTAATCATTCCACACCTAAAGAGACGAATATGAAGAATTCAAACAACTCCTTTGTTTTTGTTCTTAAGCGTGGAAGTCAATCACATTAACTCTAAATTACTAAACCTGCTTTGGTTCTTGATGATACTTGTATTAAGGAGTTTGATTTTGGCATGTCTCTAATGGGAAGGGCAAAAGACGTTTATGCTATTCCTAACCTACCTTGTATTATTTCTAAAGAAGGTTTTCAAAACGTCAAGCTTTCATATCTTGGAGGGATGTGGGTTCTCTTTGAGTTTGATTCTCTCACTACAAAAGAGAAATTTCTCAATCATTCTAGTATTGGTTCTTGGTTCACTGAGCTTATTCAAGCGGCCAACTCATTTGAAAATGATGAAAGGATCGTTTGGATTTCCATTGAGGGTCTTCCTATCAAAGCTTGGACTCCTAACACTTTTCGTAAATTGCAATCATTATGGGGTGAGTAATCGGAGTGGGAAGATGAGAATTTAAAATCTTTTGTCATGTAAACCATGAGTTTAAAAACTAAGTAAGAAATGATCAACAATGAAAGGCAGAAGATAATATCAAGGCAAAGTTTATTGGATTCGCATATAAAGAATTGGATGCTTGTTTTCCAAAATTCAAAGAAGATTACCAAGATGATCTATCTTCTTGATGGGGAATCAACAAGAAGGTGAGTTCGCAAACGAAAGCTGATAATAATGAGAGTGATGTTGATAGAGTATCGGAATCGAGCTTCATGCATGAAAAAGACACGCTCACAAAACTCCAACAGTGCAAAAAAGAGGTTGAGATCACACTCAGAAGACCCTTCAACATTAAAGCATACTTGGACGACAAAAGAACAAACGTTTGTACGCTTGCGCGATGAACCAAAATTCCACCTGGTATTACTCCAGATAACAATGAACATGAAAAAAACGAGTAGAAAAATATCAAAGATACTACTAAACGTGTTCAATCTCTCTCAAATAAACTCAAAACGAATTATGAACTCTCACTCTCAGAAAAGTAAGGTAGGTGGATCTATTTTAGATCTAATGGATGAATTGGTTACTGTTGGCCAAACTGTAACATCCCCAAAATCAGGTAGCAGCGGAATGGTAACATTGGGGTGCTACGTCAAAGTACAACAATCAAGATATAGAAAACGACCTTAAATGGACGTTTTAAGATAAGATTTCATTCAAAAAAGAAATATAAAAAAGATGCCATAGCAGAGAAACTCAAAGTTCATACATTAGTCCATAAGTTTTAAAAGTCCATAAACATTCTAATTAAACACAAGCTCATAATAACCAAAAGACGACTAAGTATTTTTAAAGTGATAATAAAGTTGCATAAACTGAGATGAAAACGCAAAATCCGTCCTTCATTTATATCCGCCACGGCTCCACTCCAGTCTTCATACCCTGGGATCCTGAAAATACATGCTAAACAGTCGTCAACACAAAGGTTGAGTGAAATCAATATGTTTATCGGGAATGGTCAAAATGGTGACCACAAGATCGAAGTAATAGTAGACTATCGAAACACATCAAAAGCCAAAACAATTTATTATTGCACTAAGCTCATGACACCGAAGACTTAACTAGATTTTTCCCCATCAAAAAAAAGGATCGTGCCAACAAGCCCTAACACCTCTCAATGTTAAATGCACCCGATCAAACAGTGACCCAAAGATAAAGGTGGGGAATTGATACAGTCCCCGATAGATCTATCCACAACACTCCTCTTATTTACTACATAGCAATGAACTGGTTCATGATAAGAAGTGGACTTCACGGCAATAAGGAAACTTAGGCATTAATAATCAGGCAGTAATCTGGATAGCATACACTTTGAAAAACACTTGTGTCCAATAGTAAAACAAGCAATGTAATTCACCCCGTAGATTTTGTAAAACAATTGTAGAAAAAGGGGGCTATGAACTCACCTTGAGTAAGCAAATGCCAAGTGTATCACAAATAATGCGTCACGCAAATCGTCGAATGCAACCTATTTAATTTAAGGTCGTATAAGTACTAATCACATTGTGTAATCTCTACCATGCATAAGTCTATTTAGCTAATCACCATCTAATTGTTTGAGTGAAACATATTTTATAATTGTAAAAACATTTATAAATATCTGGAATAATGTAATTAAAGTATTCCTGGTAATGGTATTAGTATTACTCCTGGTAGTGTTGTAGTTACCTCCTGGTAGTTTAAGTTTATTACTACTGTTAGGTATATTACCCCTTGTAGTGTTGTAGTATACTCCTGTAGTTATAGTTATACTACTGGTAGTAAATTAGTTACTCCTGTAGTGTATAGGTTACGCATGGTATTATTCTGCCGTAGTATATTAGTTACTCCTGGTAGGTGTTATAGTTTTATTTTCTTAAGTCTGACCCACAATAATGCCCCACTAAATCACGATTTTCATGAACTCGGTTCTAAAGAGATTTAATGCGAACATTTTTTGAACAACTTTCCAGTTCTGTCTCGAGACCCGAAACTCGACCGAAATTGGGCGAAAAAGAACTCAACAAGTCAGATCTGATGCAGTGTTATTAATACCAAAAAGCAGATTTTCCCCCGCATTAGCGACCCGTTATCACTCGCTTTAGACTTAAAGAACCTCGCGGGGAATTAAAACGACCTTCCTAACGACTTTCATTTTTCGGCCGAAGGCCGAAACGGACTCGAAAGTGCCGCAAATACCATCTTAAAATCCTGACAGAAACCACTAACTTAACAAATGCTGGATTTTTATACCTCGAATATATACCTCGTTTTCGCTCTAACTTTTTCGTTATAAAATCGTTTGACAGTTTCTTACCTTTCGAATCGACGTGAATCAACTACTATTAGAAAAATATAAAATAATGTGTTATATATACGAATTTTGGACAAAATCTTTGAGTGACCTTGTTGAATCCATTTTTAACCTTGCTTTTATACCTTACTGCTTTTGAATTTAATTTATTTTTACACCAACTTAATATAGGTACAATACTTTCTTCATCCCGTCTATATCATGATATTAGAAATATCTCAACATATATAATATGTGCAAAATGAATCAATACAAGTAAAAACTCCATTACATGTAAAAAATCCTACATGGTGATTCAAGCTACAATAGAACTAACATATGCATAAAATAAATATTGAAAGAACATAAAGGGTTCTAGATGACCTTATGGTGTATGATGATGATGATCAATGTAATCTAAACCCTTGTTTAGATAAAAATCCAAAGCTTGCAAAATGAAAACCCTAGTTTTCCTAGTGAAAACCCTAGCTTCCCTTTTCTTGATAATCACTTGAATATGGTTAGCCAATGCTTGGGATCACCTTAGAATATCTTAGGATGGATGTGTGTAGGAGTGTATGGGTTGTATAAAATTTTAGTAATTGATTTGGTTTGGGCTTGGTGTTATTCCGTAGCAAATTAGGAGATGTAGATGGGAGTGGTCTTTTGTTGATTTCTTTGCAAAGAGTTCAGTGTATGTGTATCTTTCTAGTTTACTTGCACCTTATATGTGAAGTCTTGGTCAAAATTACCAATGGTATCAACAAAACACCTAGAGGGTTTTAGGGATTCTTGTTTTCATGTCTTGAGTCAAAGGAACATGGTATGGCCATGTTTAATGGAGATAGGATGTACAAAGACTACTTGGAAGAATTTTTCTTATATTTCTTTGTATACATAGCTATAAATTCGGCATATGTATGATACATATGATATATTTTTGTAACTTTTATGTATTGGGTATAAATGTGGGTATTTGTTGAAGCGTAGAAAAGTTTTGGCGGTTCCGGGTATGCCTAAACGTATTTTATTGCGAAACGTATTTAATTTACGTAACCAATAAAAATAAAATGAACAAGGATCATAATTATTCTCAAAATAATTATTTAATACTTGATTGATGTAAACGCTTAATTGTTTGATGCCCGTTTACACTGAACGCTAATTTTTAGCTTACGCGATTTAATTTTAACTATTAAAATTAAAAATAAACGTGCACGAGAATAATAATTAAAAAAAATAAACGCGTACGAGACTAAGAATAAATAGCGAAATAAATGATGAAAACATGAAATGTTACAGTCTTCCCCCGTTAGAAGAGCCTTGTCCTCAAGGCTCAAGTTGTGACACTTGACGAAGGTACGGGTTCAGTGAACAGATGCGGATATTTCTTCCGGAACTGATCTTCACGTTCCCAGGTATACTCAGCTCCTTGCCGAGAGTTCCAACGAACCTTGACTAACGGGATTCTTCTCCGCTTTAGCTTTTTCACATCTCGCTCCACAATCTCAATAGGCTCTTCGACAAAACACAGATTTTCATCAATCTCGATCTCCTCCAAAGGCACTTGAACATCTGGCTCAGCCAAGCACTTCTTGAGGTTTGACACATGAAATGTGTCGTGGATACAACTCAACTCCTGGGGTAACTTCAGCCAATAAGCTACCGGTCTAACACACTTTACTATTTCAAACGGTCCCACATACCGTGGTTCCAGCTTCCCTTTCTTACCAAATCGTATCACCCCCTTCCATGGAGATACCTTAAGTAACACTCGGTCTCCAACTTTGAATTCAAGAGGCTTACGCCTCTTATTAGCATAGCTTTTCTGTCCTCCGCCGTCTTCAATCTTTCTCTTAATTTGAACAATCTTTTAAGTCGTTTCTTGCACAATTTCTGGTCTTAATATGTTGACTTACTCCAACTTCAGTCCATATCACGAGGGGACTATATTTCGCCCGTACAGCGCCTCGCGAATGGTGCACACTTAATGCTCGTGTGGTAACTGTACTATATAAGAAAACTCATTCAATGGAAGATGTGTACCCAACTTGCACCAAAATCCATTAACACAAGATCGAAGCTTAATCCTCCAGCGTCTGAATTAGTAGCTCTCATTGACGTCGGTCTGAGGGTGGTAAGCGTACTCATGTCTAGTCTTTTTGTACCTACGCTTTCTGAAAAGCTTTCATAAATGTGCGTGAATCAAACCATCCGGTCTGAAATGATTGACACCGGCACACCTTTTCTCGCTACAATCTCGTTGATTTAATTTTTGCCGCTTCTATGTTTTGTAGTCTTCACGGAATAGGTTGGAACGCGTGAGCCGGACTTGGTCAGTCTGATAATCAATGACCCAAATCGTATCATACCCACTGCTGCTTTTAGGAAACTTTGTGATAAAGTCCATTGTTAACTTTTCCCATTTCCACTCAGGAATTTCTGGTTGCTGAAGTAATCCTGAGGGTTTCTGATGTTCGGCTTTAATCTTAGAGCACGTAAGACATCTTGCTAACGTACTCAGCAATGTCTCTCTTCTACCAGGCCCACCAATTCAAGTCTTCAGATCATAGTACATTCTTATCCGCACCCGGGACGCACTGAATATCTAGAAGTATGAGCTTCCATCCATGATTAATTTCCTGACAATACTAATGATGGAATTCCATTTTACCGATCAAAGAAGTAATTTCACCATATCTCGTTGCTCAAAGTGTCTTTCTAATCCTTTAGCCATTCAGTTGGGCTTTGAGATCCTTGGAACGCTTCGCTCTGCGCTTCTAAATTTTGTGTCTTAAGTCCAGAATGAATGTAATACTCATAGATGTACTCGTCTGGCTTGAGTCTTTCTTTCTTTCTTTTTTTTTTTTATCTCAGGGCATCTTTGCCCACACGTTGCCTTGCCCGGGTGTAAATATACACACTGTAGTCACTGAGTAGACTCGACTCCACCGCCTTTCGCGCATATTTAAATCTTTCTGGGTCCAATATGGTACTGGAGACTCTTGTGGTCTAGTGTGTAAAACTTTTGTCCCATAAAGATAATGTCTCTGATTTTCAAGAGCGAACACCACCGCACCCAATTCCAGGTCATGGGGGTATAATTTTTCTATGCTTCTTCAATGTCTTGACGGGCTTTATGCTATCACTTTGCCCCGCTGCATCCAGCACGCTCCCAAAACCTTGTTTTGATGCATCACAATAGACCACAAAGTCGTCGGGTCCATCGGGGTGTGCTAACACAGGGGATTGCTTAAGTTTCTCCTTAAGAATTTGGAATGCTTCATTCTTGCTTTTGCACAACAAATAAGCACTTATTCTTTGAGTCAACAGGGTGTGAGTGCTTGCAATCTTGGTGAAAATTCTCAATAAATCTCCGGTAGTTAACCCCGCCATGCCTAAAAATGAACGGATTTAAGTGACGATTCAGGTCGTCTTCCAGTTCTTGCAGGACTAAACCTTGATAGGTGCCAGTGGATAATCGTCACAGTTGACCACTGTCCTAGGAAGACTGAACTTCTTGTAACCAAATTCGCACTTTAAATATTTGGCTACAATTCTACCTTTCTCGGTAAGTATAAAAAATCGTCTTCAAGTGGCTTCATGTTCTTCTTCTGAGTTTGAGTAGATTAGATGGTCGTCAATGAAACACAATTAAGATTTGTCCAAAAAACGGGTTGAGACGCGGTTTCATTAAGTCCATTAAATATTGCTGGCACGTTTGTCAGCCCAAATGGCATGACTGTGAACTCAAAATGCCCATATCGGGTTCTAAACGCGGTCTTCGGTATATCTTCCTCTTGGACTCTCAACTGATGATATCCCGAACGAAGATCGATCTTGGAGAAACAACACGCACCTTGTAATTGGTCAAACAAGTCATCAATTCTGGGGAGAGGGTAACGGTTCTTTATAGTCACTTGTTTAGTTCCTATAGTCTTACACATTTATCGAAGTTTTATTCTTGACAACAGTAGCAGGGTGCTCCCATGGTGAGTGACTTGGTCGAATAAAACCCTTCTCTTGAAGTTCTTTAAGCTGGTTCGATAATTCTAACACTTCTGAAGGGGCTAACCGGTATGGAGATCTAACAACTGGCGATGCGCCTGGAATCAGATCAATGCGAAATTCTATCTCTCGCAACAAGACGGTAGACCTAACAGATCGTCTGGAAATACTTAGGGAAGGTCTCTGGACAAACACGTATGTCATAAGCTTTTTTCATCAGACTTGATACATGCAAGTGAACGAAGATCCCTTTTCTGCTCTCTCCTTGAACTTCAAGATTTTGCCATTCGGAAGAGTGAATACGGACATCTTCTCATAACAATCGATGAGAGCTTCGGTGGTATGCCACCAATCCTTTACATGATAACATCAAAATTCCTAGCGGGTTGGCAACTAGTCTTATGTGTGAATCACGTGATTTAAAGACTAAGGTGAAACTACGTAATATGGTGTGGTAATAACCCAAGGAAATATTAATTCTATAATACTCATGAAAATTAATCGAAATGGTCAATATTTACTATAATTGACCGATAAGAATAAGAAATTTGATATGTCAAAAGGATAGGACGCAAGGAGATCGAATTTAAACCAAGTATTATATATATAAGATTATATAATGCAATAATGATAATCAAAAAAGTAAGTAAGGTAGGGAATACGCGCGCGTGGATATCAGATAGGATGAAGGTTTCTGTATTTAAACAATGAAAGAAAAGAAAACTTTAAACTTGTGGTATAGACTAGGTTTGAAATTGACCCCAGTTCCCTATAACCTTAAGGCTCTGGTACCATCTATACACCCCAATTCAGGTAGGCAGCGGAATGGTTAATAATAGGGGTGCTACGTCAAAGTACAACAATCAAGATATAGGAAACGACCTTAAATGGACGTTTAAGATAAGATTTCATTCGATGCCATAGCAAAATATCAGAGTTTATACATTAGGTCCCATATGTTTTATAAGTCATAAACATTTCACATACATTTTTAATTATACAAAAGCTTCATAATACCAAAGGATGACTTAAGTTTTTTTAAAGATAATAAAGTTGCATAGACTTTAGAAAAATACAGAATCCGTCTTCATTGATATCCGCCCCGCTCCCTCCAATCTTCTTGACTAGGACCTGAAATTACATGCTAAAAGTCAACACAAAGGTTGAGTGAAATCATAGGTTTATCGGTAAAAAGGGTGGCCACAAGATCGAAGTAATAGTAGACTCTGAAACACATTCAGTATCATAACGTTTATTATTGCACTAAGCACATGAACCGGAAGCCCTTAACTAGATTTGTATGTCTTAATCAGAATTAGGATGCTTGCCAACAACCTATCATCTCAATGTTAAATGCACTGATAAACTAGTGACCCAAGGAAAGGTGGGGATTGTAGGTCCTGATAGAATCTATAACAACACTCGCGCTTACTACAATAGCAATTAACGGTTCTTCATAATAGGGATTTTACGGACAATAAGTAAACTTAAGCAATAATATTCAGGCAGTAATCTGGATAGCATACACTTTGTAAACACTTTGAAAACACTTAGAAAAACACTTGTGTCCAATAGTAAAACAAGCAATGTAATTCACCCCGTAGATTTTGTAAAGCAATCACGTAGTAATAAGGCGGGCATGAACTCACCTCGATGTGAATGGGAATCAAACAAGTATTCACAAATAGAAAAATGCGTCTGAAGGAATCGAAGGCAACATAATTCCATAATAGGTGTATAAGTACTAAACACTTTGATTATTTATAGGTCATATAGCTCATCATACTATCGTTCGGGCTATCATAATTAAGAGGTCATGTAGTGACGTATGAGGAGCTAGGACACTTTAAATCGTAAATCCAACAACTCGTCGATACGCCACCCTGAAGAGGCCTCATTATGAGACTCCCTAGTAATATAGTACTTTGATTAACTAATACCACATATAATTCTATATAGCTACATCACCATCTAATCGTTTTAGTGAAATCATATTTATAAAGTAAAAACGTTTATAAGTATACTTTAGTAAAACTGGCGTAACTTTCTCGTTTTAAGTCCGTTTCTTTCGTTTCTTACGTCCACGCCTACATATTAAGACGAGTTATCAAAATATTATCATTTTCAAAAATCTGGGGTTTTTGATGATTAGTATTTTAATGTTCATGGACAGTTATATAGTTATTTTTATTGAGTTGTTACGCGTAAATCTCGTCATGTCGTAACTATTCGTTTTAACTCCGTTTTTTAGCGATCTTTCGGAGTCGGTCTTCGTATTAAACGTTTATTTTGTTTATGATGTTTTTCCAAAAATAAAGTCCCTGATGAACAGTAACTTTTTATAAAATTATTTTTATAAAAGTATTAATTATCGTAAACTTGTAATCGTCGTATCTTTTTCGTTATAAATCGGTTTGAGATTTTATATTTTCGGAAATCGTCTGAGACGACTATATTTTTATAAAATATAAAATCCATGTTCAAAAATTCGGACCAAAACAGCCCCTTATATATCTTTTGAGTTTATTTGTATAACTTTGTTTTTATATACTTTTTAACTACATAAATTAATCACAAGTCTTCCAAAAGCCATTATACCATAATATATTCAACCACATAACACATGATCAAGTGACAAAATTATAATCACAAGCAAAATATATTTTAAATGATTAATAGCATCCTAATGGGATTTCAATAATAGAACTTATTATACACATAAAATGATAAATGTAAAGACATAAAGGGTTTTAGGTAACCTTATATTGATGTATGATGATGAGAAATATGTTCTAAACCCTTGTTTAGATTATAAACCAAAGCTTGAAAGATCTTGAAACCCTAAACCACAATCTTCCATTTTTCTTGCTTAACACTTGTAAAGACTTAACAAATCCTTTAAATCTTCTTAGGACATCTTAGATATATAGTAGGAATGTGTGTAAATATGATAAGTAAAATTTTATAAGGATTTAGTATGTTATTTAGGGTGAGTCGTGAGCTAGGAGGAGGGGGAGAGAGATTTTGTGTGTTTTACACCTTGAAAGTGAGAAGTGTGTGTGTATTTCACTAGTAAAGGCCTTATATACTCTTGTAGCTAGATGTAATAAGGACTAAGAATACATATAGACACAAATAAGGAATTCTATAGAAAGTCTTGGTCTTGGTTCCTAAAAGATGAGAACATCTCATGGATTTAAGGAATTATGTTTTCTAACTAGATATTTCCTTGCCATTTATCTTGTATAAAAGAAAGAATTGAAGGTATACTTGTTATTAATAAGTTGTAAGTAAATGTAAGTTGTATACTTGTATCAATTGTATGTCTTGTTTATTTCCTTTATGTATATGGGGAGTCCCTTATGTTATAACTTAGGCTAAAGTTTTATTTTAAATTTGATCATTAAAAATAAAAATGGTTATTTGTTGAGGTATAATTTATTTTTGGTGGTTCCGGGTATGGCCTAAATGTAATTTAATGCGAAACGTAAAAACGTTTTACGCATCAATTAAAATAAAATATAAAAAGTTATTTTTACTTTGTAAAATAATATATTGCTTGCTTGACGAAAACTTTCATTCGTGTTGGTGTCCGTTTCCCTAATTGATAATTTATAGCTTACGCGATTTAACTAACTATTAAAATTAAAAGTAAACGCGTACGAGAAAAAAAAATAATTAGTGAAATATATGACGTCATAAATGACCTGAAAATACGGAATGTTACACCGATGAACTCACTCACATCATATCTTCACCGGAGTATGATCATTTTTACTTTGATCTTGAGGAAATTAGTAGTCTGGACCCCCTGAGTCGACTCCAGTTATTGATGAGTCTACCCTACTAGTCTCACCACTTCCCGATTCTAAGGAAATTTCCTTAAGGGAAGAAAAAAAAAAACCCCAAAAAAAAACTGGAAGATTTGATCTTTTTTTCTCCTGTCACAGTTCGGGTGAGAAGGACAAGGGTGATGGGACCCTTTCTTTTGTTTTCCTATTATGCCATTTCATTGTCCTGCTGCTTAATCACCTACGGAGGTGATGTTATTGCATTTACCATCCTCACCTCAAATCGGGTGATGGATTTGCCCATGGACCTAAAATTAAATAATACTAGAGTCAAGCTAGAGACTCGAACAAAAACAAGCGCTTCTCGGGAGGCAACCCGTATTCTCTTTCTCTTTCTATTTTCTTAGTAGTATAATATTATATTGGTATAGTTAGTAGTATTAATATTTAGTATGGAGGTGTGCTTCTATTCTGGTTGTGTTTCGTGGTTATCTGTTTTTGCTTGCAGGACTCCTTTTGATCTTGAAGACCTTCGTGCTTGTTTTTAATCGTCTAATCACGCGGTCTCCGATTATTTTCATGATTATATCCTGGGAATCCTTAATCCTTAATCCTGATCATATGTATATCTAATTTTATTTCCCCTTTCACACTTGAAATTTTTTGCATTTGCCTTTTTTGTTCCTAAGTGTGGGGGTAAAACTTGATATTTTTGAACATTGAGGCCAATGTTCCATTCTAAGTGTGGGGGGATTTCTATCGAAATTGATCACACATGCTGCCTGTCTATGTCCCACGCAACCCCGTTTTAACCAAAATTTTGCTTTATTTCATTATTAAAAAAAACTCTTAGTTAATGTTAGATATGTGAATAAGTAGGCCCATAGAACTAGGGATATTTTGACTTGATCGAGTTTTGCACTCTAGCTTTTCCCTTAGCTTTTGAGACTAAGCATTTGCTTAACTTTAAAATTTTGCAAAGAGCAAAAAATGATAGAGTCGAATATAAGTTAGATGCTAAGCGTGGAATAGTTGGATCTCTTTAGAGCTCATAGAGGTTAATTATGGCTTTTTGCTCCCACCAGCTTAATAAACGTTATATAATGTGAAATAAATAAAGTGACTTTGGTTTTTTTTGATTCTTAGGTTAAATCCTTGTATAGATTCCTTCTGGTGAAAGGAAGTACACATCGAGGTGTTCTGTCAGTGTTGAGGGGGAATAGGCTTACCGGGTCTTACGGTTTTTAAGGAACTGATGCTCTTGGTAGTTAAAAGGACCATAGGACTTGGAAATTTGGCTATAATAATATAAAAATAATGTAATATACTGAAGTGAAATAAGACCCATGCTTATTGTCGGTTGGCGCCAAGTTGCAAGTCGTTTAAAGGGTGGAAGGTAATAAAATAATAATAAGAAACTGTGGGCTGATAAAGTTTACTTGTCTCTAGTCGATTGTTCCCAATGTGGCAGTCTTCAAAAGAAGGCCCATAGTAATAATAATGATCTGAGACTGATAAGAGTTTACTGGCTTTTTCGGTTAGGACGCCCGATGTGTCAGTCTTCAAAAAGGTCGAGGAAATTCCAGGTGAAATAAGGGTCTTCTGGCTTTGTCGGTTTGGACGCTCCCGATTGTCAGTTGTTGTAAAGGACTAAGGAATAATAAGTTGAAATAATACTAATAAATAGTAAAGCTATTTTCGACTCCGGGGTTTATCTAAATATAGCCTCCGTTCTCATGGACTCGTAGTTGAGTTGTTTGGAGAAATAAAAAAGGATAACCCTATAAAATCATGCGAAAATTAGAAACCTTAAATGTGGACCTTATCTCACCATATGTCTCTTTAGGAAATGATTGCAAAAACTAATTATGGTTCTTAAACGGGGACACCTTTATGATAATAAAGACATATTTATTTGTCCTACAATAATAATAATAAAATTCCTTAGAGGATCTAGGATAAGAGAGCGAAAGTAGCTGCCATTTACACAATTAGCATTTTGAGTGGTGTTAGCATCTATTCTTATATTTGGGACTATGATTTCCGTTATAGCTTGGTTTGGGGATTGTGAAAATCGAGGATGACGAACTCTCGTTCTTAAAGTCTTTCATAAAATTTTAATAAATTTTTAGCTTAGTTTTTATCTTTAATTTAATAAATGGTTAAAATGGGGGTGCTTGCAAATTAAATAATTTTTAAACCTTTTAATGGACCTTTTATATTCTTGTTTGATTGTGAGGGGTAGTCATAAGTATTAAAAGGGGGATAAAATTGTTTAATTTTCAGTTTGTTTTCTTTACATTGCGTGTGGGACAATTCAATGGCTTAGTGTGGGGGAGTTTGATGTGTGCTAAAATACACATCATTTATACCCTGTAAAACACTATTAATCGGACTAAAAATGCTAAAATATGGATAATTATCGTGCATATATGCTTGTTTGGTATTTTTATGTCTTGCATCTAAAACGGATTGAAAACAATGGAAAAACAGATATTTACGGGTTTGTTTCGATCAAGAGTGCTTATAGTCAAGTGTAAGACAATGTCGTGAAATGTTCTAAGCATGCCATTTGGAAGAACACGAGAAAAACAGAGTCCACGGTGCCCTCGGAATTTATGGGCCAGCCCCGTATCTTTTTATTTGAGCCGGGCCACCTCAAGCCCATACTAAAGCCCAAAATCAAAATTAATGAATTAAAATGTGGAGTGACGTCAGGTGACGTCATTGTCACATGCACGTTAAATAATTCATAGCTGGTCATGTGCCAGCACTCTTATAATGGGTGAGCAAATGAAATTCGGACACGTGGAAATGAAATAATACAACTCAAAATGTGACATTTCAAAACAACAATTTTCAAATGATCCAACGGTTGGAACGTGACGCGTGTGAATGAAGCAAGATAAAAGGCTACGTGTCACAAGCTCTGGCTGGATTTCCTTTATTTTTTGAGGCTATCCGTGTCACACTCTCCAGCCCAATGATTGGTTGATATTTTCCCTAATGATTGGAGGGGGAGTTACAAATTTCATCCCCCTTGGCTCTTATAAAAGCCACTCGCCACCCCTCTATTTTGGTTATTAGGAAATTTATTTTTTAGTTTTCACTTTATTTTCTTAAGCTTATTTTTGTTTAGGATTTGCTTATTTTGAATTTCTGCTTATTGTATCTAGTTTGAATGTTCAGCTTATCGAATTATTGTATCACGATTGGTTTTGTGCTTATTGGAAATTAAATGGTTTGCTTACTTATGGTTCGCTTATTCGATCGTTATTTTGTTAATTGTTTTTAGCGTATTAAATAGCTATTTTCTTCAGCATATTCTTTCATGCTTATTCTTTAAAAACATCTTAAAAATCTTTAGATTCGTTCCTATGGCGCTTATTAAGCTTATTCGATTTATCTTCTTATGTTTTATGCAAGTTTTTTTTTAATAAGTTTACAATAAGCTCGGATATAGCTTATTGCCATGCTTAAATCATTTTAGTGTTATTAGAAGCTCTTGTTATCTAATATAATAAGCTTTCAAATAGCTTATTTGTATTAACATGATCCTATATTGCTAGATCTCGTTTTCATGAGCTTATGTGTTTATTCATAAGTCGTTTAAGTGCTTTTAGTTTGTTTAAATTCCTTGTTACTGTTTTCGGTTGCTTATAAGTGGTTATAGTAGCTTGTTTGGTTAAATTTTCGTTTAGTTTTTTTTAACATTTAGATTCGATTTATAAAGAAGTGCTTTTTGTTTTAGCTTTTTGACATGATTTCAAGTTTTTCCTAGTTCTAAATGCTATTTCGTATTAATAGTATTTCTGGCTTATTGAGATTGCTTATTTGTGAGAGCTTATTAGTTATTCAAGAAGAGCTAGAGCTTATTCGGTTTAGTTGTTGCATTTTCATTTAACTTGTTGCTTTCTTGTGCTTATTAAATTTCGATTGCTTATTTTTGTGAGCTTGTGATTGTTGTTACTTATTCAGTTAATAAAATGAGTATTGGTTAGCTTATTAAAATTACATGTTAAACTAGTGCTTAAATTTCCCATCCGAATAAGCAGTGCGTTTGGTTTGTGATTTTACCTTGGACCTCAGTTTAGATCTTGGGCTTGCAATTTGGTCAATAGGTCATTTGTAGTTTGGGCCACGTTAGGTGATGTAATTAGGTCTTTGATTTGGTTGGTGAAATCATTGGGCCTAGTGGTTAAATTTAGCAGAAATATTGCAAAATAGGGATTGTTATAAACTGTTTTATTCTCACAGTTTGTTTAAATTTTGTGTTGCTTCTAGTATACGGTAACTCATGAGGCGCGGAGCTTACGGGTTTAATAAGCTAGATAGAATTTGATTATCTTCTTTAGCTTATTAAATCGGGTGGTATCGTTTATTTGCGGCTCTTCAATTCAGTTTCATTTTCTATCCTTTTTCAATACATTAGTGTAGATTTAGCATAAAATGTTTAGCTTTGCTTATTTGATCATTATGCGTAGCGAGTAATTTTATTAGTGCTTGTTAAGTGATATTGTGATTTGAGAATTAAGTGTGGATTTGAAAAAGTTTTAGTTGATTAATAATCTTTTGAATTAGTTAGATTTGTACGTTTAAAGGTTTTTTAAACGGCTATATTAATGACATAAAACTATACTCAGTAAATGTAATCAACGAATAACTAAATTACACAGTCTCCCCAAGAAGTAACCATCCACAAATCACTACCCCTCCCCACACAACCCCTCCGTTACGCCCAATAGCCCCTAATTAAATCGCCCCTCTCTCCACCCACTCCGCCATACTCTGAATTACCCGGCCGTGTGCTCAGCCCCGGTCACCACTAATGCCATATGTTCGGAACGCCGTATGCCCTCAATCCTCATCACCTGTTTTCCTTGCACGGAATTTAATTCGTTAAGTAAAACCTTAATTCACACTTGATGAAATTTTCACGTCACTTAGTAAGCATGTTCGTTTCTTATATATTCTTTTAAGAAATTAACTCGAGACCATAAGCAAAAAAGTTTTGGTTAGGACATGTCTCCAGACCAAATGGTGCATCTATGAACTTTAAAAAGATTTGACTATGTTGATGCACAAGGCAGATCCAAGTCTGTAATGGTTTGGGTCCCTAAGAGAGCCTGATTTTCTTACTTGTTGTGCAGGGCAATCCACAACTTGAGTTGCAAGAGAAAGGAGTTATTGGACAAGTGGATGATCTATAAGGCACATGACTGGAAAATGTCTTATCTTTCTGATTATGAAGAAATTGATGGTGGATATGTTGCCTTTGGAGGAGATCCCAAAGGAGGTAAAATCACGTAAAGGTAAAATCAGGACAGGAAAATTAGATTTTGAAGATGTATATTTTGTTAAGGAGCTTAAGTTTAATCTTTTTAGTGTCTTACAATTGTTGTGACAGAACGAACTTTTAAGTGTCCTTTGTTACTTGACTTGAATGTGTTGTTTTTTCTTCTAACTTTAAGCTACTTGTTGAAAGTTAAGTCTTGCTTAGAATTCCTAGAATTGGATATCTTGTACAATGTTGATTTAAGGATGTTGTTCCACAAGGTGGTCTAACTTGTCTCTTTGCTAAAGGATACAATTTAAGATGAATCAATCCTTTGGCTTAGGAGGCTTTTGGACTGGACATGTAAATTTCAAAAACTTATGACAAACAATGGTTAAGGGAGAAATCTTGCTAAGAGGTTTACCTTTAAAGATTTTTTAAAATGATCACACATGTGTTGCTTGTTAGGAAGGCAAGCAACATGACGCCTCTTTGTAAGACCCAAAAAGTGAGCTCAATCAGGATCAACCTTTACAAATGTGTGCACCTATGGATTTATTTGGTACCAACTTTTGTAAAGGTAAATGAAAAAGATGTATTACCTAGTTGCAAAGATGACCTATAGTAGATTTTAGTTGGGTTTTTTTCTTTAGCAACTAAGGATGAGACCAGTGAGTCCTTAAGGGTTTTATTAACGGAATAGAAAAGAAAATCATTTAAATCACAGAGTCAAAATAATCAGATGTGATAATGGAACTGAATTTAAGAATAAGGAAATGAATCAGTTCTGTAAGATGAAAGGAATTAAGAGAGAATTTAGTGTTGCTAGGACTCCACAACAAAATGGAGTTTTTAATAAGGAATTTTTGGATTCGGAAAAAATAGAACACTAAATAGAGGCGGCTAGGACTATTGCTAGCAGATTCAAAGTTTACTACTACCTTTTGGGCTGAAGCAGATATTCCTGATGTTATGTACAAAATAGGGTATTAGTAATTAAGCCTCACAACAAGACCCTTTATGAACTTTTCCATGGTAGAACACCAAGTTTAAGCTTTATGAGACCATTTGGGTGTCCTGTTACAATTCTTAATACCTTAGATCACCTAGGTAAGTTTGATGGAAAGGCTGATGAAGGATTCTTTGTTGGATACTCTGTGAATAGGAAGGCATTTATAGTATTTAACAGTAGAACCAGGATAGTAGAGGAGAACTTGCACATTACTTTTTTGAAAAAACTAAACACTAAAGTTGCAGGGATGTTAGTAGTGGACCAAGAATGCTTTTTGATATTTTGGGATACACTAACAAAATCTATTTTTTATAAGCAGTTGTTGTTGAAGGGAATCAATTTATGATAGTATCCAGAACAAAAGATGTGATAATGCAGGTAAAGCTAGAGTTGGGAATCAAACGAATGATTACATACTGTACCGATTTTAGATCTTAAGAATCCACTATTCTCCTTTAGTTTTAAGGATTCTCCTGAGGCTGGATTCATACACATGGGAGGGGAAAAGAAGGAATGATGATGAAAAACCTTGTATTAATAACAATGATTCAATGTTTGAATATTCCGCCTTTGTTATTAATTTATCCTAGATGAGGTCTAAACAACCTGAGCTTAAACGATTTTCAACATGTCTTGATAGGATCTGAAACTAGATAGATCTTCTAGCCTTTGCGGTTGTATAGTACTTATGTAATCACAAGTATATACGTGAGAGACTCTAACAATTGTTTAGGCGGAAACTAAACAATGCAATATAAAAAAGAACAAATATAAACAATGATCCTCTATGGATCTCTCTATTGATAATAAATTGTTTTTGTGATTTTTAATCGGTACCAAACCCTAATGCTAAAGGTTTCTTTTATAGAGAAGAAACCCTAAATTGGTCAACAAGATTCCTAAAAACGCGTAAGAGATATACATCAATCTCTTCCTAATATATCTCATTCCTATATTAATGAGATAATTCTAGAATATAACTATAATTCCTTAAATACATTAAACACGTCTATAATAAAGATTAGCAGATTCTATCTCTGTCAGCAGAAACGAGAACATGACCAGCAGAAACATAATCAGCAGGAACGCTACTTGAACTGCCAGCAGGAACGAACATCTCTAACAGCAGAAACGACACTTAGTCGTTTTCAATTATTCCCAACAAGTACTGCTGATGTGATAAGAATGAGATATTTTAGGAAAAGATATGTATGTATAGAAAACGCGTTGTAAGCTCATTAGGGTTCCTTGGTGTATAAAAGGAGACCCTAAGGCATGTAGGTTAGTATCTTAATATCTCATTCTTTACATATCATCTAGAAATCGTTTTGTTATAGCTTCAAGGTTTTATATAACCCTAACACTATTAAGAGTGTTCATATTAATATATTGAGGCTGAAAGTTTGGTATTATACAATCTTGTTTGTTACTGTTTTATTGCTTATTCTTCTTAATATCATAGACTAGATTCCGCATAGTCTTTGATATATTCAATCAAAGTTTCTATCATAGTTGTCTTGGATTTATTCAATACAACTAAACCTTTTACAAGCTAAGCAAGATCTATTCAAGTGGGATCAACAAAACACATGATCAATCAGAAGATTATTGAGCTTAAGTTTGTATTTTCTAGGGTGACCTCCCTTAGGGGGAGATTGTTAGATATTAGAAAAAGACTCGGCCACCCCGTGTTTTGTACCATTTATTATAGCTTGTAGTTTAACGTTTAATATGTAATGTTCAGTAATGGGCCGGGTTATAAAGCCTAACGTGTAAGCCCATACCATAGTCTAAGGGCTAATTTTGTAAGCCACTATATAAGCCTCTTTCATGCCTTGGAAGAGGTGCTTAGTCATTTCATTTACATGTTACACTTTCTCTCTTTAGAAAGCTTTTCTCTTAATTTCTCTTTCTAGATTTGGCTAATCCATCTATCTTCCATTGTGTTATGATTTCCAATATCCTACGAAACCCCTCATCATTGTTAGAAAATGTATATAGCATAGGTTTAACAAGTAATTAGAATAAACTTAATTAGGGTAATTAAAATATTGGTAGAATATAAGGTTAACGACCTCGCTCTTAGTGTCCGACACCTTACTTACCATAAAACTCCATCTGACCGGGTACACTTCCCGTTAGAGTGTTGGTTTTAGGTATAGTCGGCATAAAATAAATAGTAAAACTTGATAGATAAAATACCTACTCACAATGACACATCACCCCTATAGTGAAATCTCGAGTTAGATACTCGGGGAATGGAGTAGGGAGAAGAGAAGCTTAGTAGCCGAACCACTATAAATCTTGATGTCTTGGTTTGATCGTTCTATCC
>BQNB010023332.1:0-61932 GCA_026074375.1 Tanacetum coccineum
ACCAAATAGTTTAAAAGCAATTGTCCATTTCATTAATAACCAAGATTCAGGATTAAACCAATGAGCCGTAACGGCTAAATAAGAATTTGCCGTACGATGTGGTTCTTCACCACATTGTTTACGAAAACGTCTATAGTTCATTTGTCGTTCGTTACTCAAACTATATATAGTTACTAATAAACCCCTAAATTTCATCCTTAAACTATCACATATTTTTAATGCCGCTTGCACGGATAAATTTATAACATGAGCAACACAACGGGAATGGAAAAAAATACCATCTAGTTTAAAAGCAATTGTCCGTTTCATTAATAACCAAGATTCGGGATTAAACCAATGAGCCGTAACGGCTAAATAAGAATTTGTCGTACCATGTGGTGCGGTCCAAGTATCCGTAGTTATAGAAACACCATATTTATAATCACGAAAACCATCAATAATATATTTTTTAGCCGTTTCCCATAATTTAAAAGCATCACTTCTAAGAGTAGTACGACTTACATGTTGATACCGCGGTTGTAGCCTCCTTTTGATATGGAAGCGCTTGTTGAATGACAAACTTCGTAAAATCAAGTCGAACCGCATCATTATCAAATATAAAAACTTGACCATCCACACCAATAGTACCTTGTGACGTATCATTTTGGCTAACCGCACTACAACCGCTCTTATGAGTCCTTAGTGTAGTGTTAGACGTGGGGTTATAAAATTTAATACATTTCTTGCAACGCGCCTTTTCCACCCCATCAATCATAACACACAAATCGTAATTAGACCAAACATCTCCTTTTCTCGTAGTTGGTCTAATTCGCACAACATCATCATTTGTGTAAACTTTTCGTACATTGCTAGTAGAAACGGAGGGATTAGTGGAAGCTTGTTGTGATTGTGAGTTTTCCATTATAGAGGGATTAGAGAAATTAGAGTATATATATCACGATTAGAGAGATTAAAGAGAGATTAGTGAGTGTTTTTGATGTGTTTTCAACCCCAACTCATTACATGTATTTATACTACCAATCCATGGCTTAAAATCATCAAAAAAAATACAAAAAAACAAAAAAAACGTATATAAACGGCTATATGACCGTTTGGATATTTTTTTTTAAAAACCGGTTTTAACCGGTTAAAACCGGTTTTTTTATAACGGCTAGTTGACCGACTTTGTTGACCGGTTTTTTTAACCGGTTAAAACCGGTTTTTTTTATAACGGATATAAAAAAAAAAAAAAAATAAAAAAAAAAAAAAAAAAACCGGTTAAAACCGGTTATTTTAAAAAACCGGATAAAACCGGGTTTAGAACCGGTAAAAAACCGGTCGCTTATTAAACCCGAAAACCGGTCTAACCGGTTCGGTTATTTTTAACCGGTTCGGTTAAATAAAAACCGTTTTTTTTAAAACCGTTTCCGGTTTTTTGGACCGGTTTTTTAAAAAACCGGTTCCGGTTTGCACCTCTATGTTTAATAGTTTGTTTGTTTTTCTTATATGGGCTTATGTGTTGGGCCTCGTGTGTTGGGCCTCATGTTAAAAGGTTTCTTTTTTTTAGCTATACGGGGGTTTTTATTTTTAATATAATTTTATAGGATTACGTGTGTTTTAAATGACAATCGCGCGTTACTGCGGGACATTTTTTTTCTTTTTGTATTTTGTGCGGGTTTATTTTTTCGGTCTCATGTTTAATAGTGCGGGTTTATGTTTTCAGTATCATGTTTAATAGTTTGTTTTTTTCCTTATATGAGTTTATGGCCCGCGCGTTATTGCGGAGTGTTAAATTTTTTTATTTTTTTTTTTTTCCGATTTTTTTTTCCGGTCTCATGTTTAATAGTTTGTTGTTTTTTTTATATGGTTATTAGGTATCGAAAATGTTTATGCGGGTTTTTTTTTATCTGAATAAATCGATATTTTGGTAACATTTTTTTTTCTTCATATTTTTGTGTGAACAATTAAAAAACAAAAGGGTCGGCCCAAAGTTGAGGCCTAAAAAACTGGGCCAAAGTAGGAGCCCAACACCACGGCACTGTGGCTAGCACTGTAGCTACAGTGCTTAAGATGAACAGTGTTTTTTGAGATCTCAAATGAATATATGTATAATGACTCAATTTTAGAGGTTTTTTTTAGAGACACGCGCGTATCAGCGGAAATTCCTGACAGCAACCTAGTTTTCGGCGGTGATTCTCGGTGGCAGCTTATAAGTGTTTATGTTTCTGTGTATTTTTCAATGCAATTGTGATCCCTATGTATAGGGGATTTACCCAAACCATAGTCAATGAAAATTATGAGAGATTAATGGCCCATTAATTTCTTCCATAATTAGCCTTTGTAGTGGTTACATGACCAAATTAAATGTGGTCATTTAATGCATTCAAACCTGCCATTTGAATATATCAAAGTTGTTACAGGTCAAATTAAATTGATGTAAAAACTTGAAGTAGAGGTCAAATTAAATTGTTTTTTATATTTTTAAAACCCGATTATATACTTTTTTTTAATCATTCCAAATATATATAAATTTTATTTTTTTGGAAGACCGGGTTGATTCAGTGATTGAACTGTTTGAACCTGTAACCCGGTGACTCGGTAACCCGGTCACTCGGTAACTCGACCCGATCGATTAGAGACCGGGTTGACCTGGTGGTCGAACCGGTAACCCGATGGTCGTACCGGTTGAACCATTAACCCGGTGATTCAGTGACTCGAAAAGTGTCTAATATCCATAGATGTATTAAAAAACTCAAATAAACCACAAAACATTAAAAAAAACCTTTTTTAATGCAGAGGTTTCAGTGGTGTTGCGGTATTCGGTGGTGGATGGCTTACAATGGTGGCGGCATTCGGTGGTAGAGGGGTTTGGTGGTGGTGGGTTTCGGTGTTGATGGGGTTACAATCATGGATGAGCTCGTTGGTGGAGGAGGATGGTGGTGTAGTGGTGGAGTTGGTGGGGGAGTGGAGTATACATGCTTGATGAAACCCGCTATGCAAGGCTGCAAAGAAACCAACATATGTATACACAATCTAAAAAATATAACCACTTTCATCATTAGGGTTTTGAGAAAAGGAGGCATACCTTTTATAAGAATTCAATCGTAGCCAATGTACCAACCTGCAAAAATAAATTAGTATGAAAACATGGTAGAAGTGGTTTACGATGATACGCATTAACCCGGTGACTCAGTGACTCGAAAAGTGTCTAATATCCATAGATGTATTAAAAAACTCAAATAAACCTCAAAACATTAGAAAAACCCTTTTTGATGCGGAGGTTTTAGTGGTGTTGCGGCGTTTAGTGGTGGATGGCTTACAATGGTGGCGGCATTCGGTGATAGAGGGGTTTGGTGGTGGTGGGTTTCGGTGTTGATGGGGTTACAATCATGGATGATCTCGTTGGTGGAAGAGGACGGTGGTGTAGTAGTGGAGTTGGTGGGGGAGTTGAGTTTATAGGCTTGATGAAACCCGCTATGCAAGGCTGCAAAGAAACCAACATATGTATACACAATCTAAAAAATATAACACACTTTCATCATTAGGGCTTTGAGAAAAAGAGGCATAAAGGATTCAATCGTAGCCAATGTACCAACCTACAAAACATGAATAAATTAGTATGAAAACAGGGTAGAAGTGGTTTACGATGATACGCATAACATGGTATCTAAAACTGAGAACAAAAACAAAAGCAAAAAAAGTGTGAATGTGATGAAGCTGGATATTGAGAAGAATAAGTGTTTATGTTTCTGTGTGTTTTTCTATGTAATTGTGATCCCTATTTACAGGGGATTTATGATGAGGTGTCATTTTATACACTATTTCGGGGTCATTTAACCCTCTAAATCATGCAAATATGCCCAGATTGTGTGCTTAATCGTTTGTTTTCAGGTTTTTAGCACTTGGATGGCATTTGGAGGATATACACGTGACTTGGGTTCATTTGGAGAAGAAACGGACGAGATTACGGACCTACATCAAATCTCTTGGAAGAAAAGCATACAGTGCATGGAGACGGCGTCTCAGTTTACAAGAGACGGCGTCTGGATTATAAGGCGACGGCGTCAGAGAAATCAAGACGGCGTCTGAATATGTACGGCTGAAGAAACCCTAGAAGTCTTTGACGGCACGACGCCGTCTGGACATTTGAGACGCCGTCGCGCATGTTTTTACTATATATACGCATTCGTTTTTAGGGTTTTGGGGGTGTAACTTTTCATAACTTTTGGGAGACGAACCCTAGTCATTGTAGCAGCTTTTAAGGTCGTTATTAGGGCCTCAAAACCCTATTGTAACTACCTTTGATCTATGTTTTAATCAAGTAAGGGTGTTTATCATTAATCATTCAATATGTCTATGTCTTACATGATTGATCTATGTTCTTGCTCTCTTTATAACATGCTAGGCTAAACCCTCATTTGTATTTACTTATGATTGCATGAAACTTAGGTTGTAGATCCTTTTAATGTTGCTTCTTGTGATGGATGTGCGCGTTAGGCTTTAGAAAACTAGCCATAAGATATTAAATTGGCATAGACGTCTAGGGAAACGCGAGTGTGTAGAAAGGATACCAGTGGTAACAGTCTTCATACTACCTTACCCTGATTCTGGTTGATCCCTATTAGGATATTTCACATGCATTTAATATGTTGATAGGGGACTTGTAATAGTCTTCGTACTACCTTACCTGTGCGTTGCTCTAAGAGCGTATTACGTAGACGGCATTTTCGTGTAATTCGTTCATGGCTTAGGAAATACCTACACAGACCATCATAAGTGTGACAAGGCAACATATCTAGGAGAAGTAATATGAGGAGTAGTGCATGATTAGGTAAATACATTTGTTTATCATAAAGTTATCACCAGTAGTTTAGATTATATTTAGTTAATTAGCTAAAACAAACCAACCAACCTCTCAAACCAATGATTTTACCTGCTTTCTATAAAACAAAAATACAAAAAGAATCTTCCCTCAACCTCGTAGAATTCTGTTAGACCGTGTTTGAGCCTTCCCAACCTATTCCCCTAGAGAACGATAACAAACCCCCGAGTCTTACCTATACTACTACTACAATGATTAGGTACTCTGCCTAAGGGCTTGTAAAACTCTTTGCGAGTTCGCAAGACCCGCATCAAGTTTTTGGCGCCATTGCCGAAGAATAGTTAGGTTTCGATCATAGTTTAGCTTAGTTCTACTTGCTTGATTCCTATCAAGTAAGACTTTTAATTCTAGTAAATTAGCTTTCTCGTAGTCTATCTTTTCTTCGTACCCTCTGTTTGTAATCCATTTTCGTTGACCTCCTTGGGATACGAAAATCATATCCGTACTCTTGGAGATTACTCCAAACCTAGCCATGAAGGCTACAGGAACACTATTGAACTCCCCGAAGGGAACAATGTGGTACCTCTTCGATCCGACACCATCTGGTTGGTGCAAAACGGATGCTCATTCCACAGACTTCGGTCCGAGGATCCCAACCAACACCTTAAGGATTTTCTTAAACTAGTGGACTCACTTGACCTTAATGGTGAAAATAGGGAAAGAACGCGCCTGCGTTTATTTCAATTTTCCCTTCGCGATCAAGCTAGCAATTGGCTTGAACGTCTTCTAGCAGGATCCATCTCCACATGGGAGGATCTTACTACTCGTTTCCTTGCTCAATTCTATCCACCGGGAAGGACCGAAAAACTTCGCAATGACATCCTTATGTTCCAACAACATCAAGGAGAGTCTCTTTCTGAAGCATGGACTCGTTTCAAGGACTTACTTCAAAAAGTCCCTCATCATGGCATCGATCTTTGGCTCCAAGTCCAAATCTTTTATGACCATGTCAATCCCGTCATAAGGCAAACCATCGATCAGTCGGCTGGTGGCAAGCTTCGTGACGGAAACGCCGAAGAATCCTGGGCATTATTAGAGGACCTCGCCCTCTATAACAACGAAAGTTGGAACGACCCAAGGGACTTCGCTAAACCGGTCAAGGCAATCTCTCTACCTCAAGATGTCTCGAGTACATCCGACCATCGTCTAATCGAGCTCGAAAATCAAGTCCAACACTTGATGGAAGCTCATCTTGCTCCTAAGCAGCCTGTTCAAGTGAACAAAATCTCTTCTTCATGCAAGATTTGTAGTGGTCCCCACAACACTCAATATTGCATGGAAAATCCCGAGCAAGCTTTTGTTGACTATGCATCCTCACGTACCGACGAAGCGGGAGGTAAGTGGTTCACTTTCAAACCCGAGCAAAACAATCTTGGTGACACCTATAATCCATCATGGATAAGTCACCCAAACCTTAGGTGGAGACAACCTCAAAATTCTCAAAACAAATTTTCAAACCCACCTAATCGATTTCAACCCAATGGTTCGTTCTCGAACCGCTCCTTCAACAACAATCCTCAGAATTTCAACAATCAATCAAATCTCGAAGGGTTGGTGTCTAACTTCATGGCATCTCAAGACCCTAGATTGTCTAAGTTTGAAGCCGATTTCAAACAACAACAAAGTGAGATGACCAACAAAATTGACACAGTCTTGAAGGCCATCACCGATCGAATAACGGGAGCACTTCCTAGTGACACGGTTAAGAACCCGAAACTGAGTATTATCTCCAACACTTTGGTTTTGTCTGCTCGTTCTTACCAAATGGAAGACCCCTAATGCTCATCCTAAATCCACAATTCGATCAATACCATCACAACATGTCCCAAACAACCAAACAAACCTCATAATGACAAATCGGAAGAAGAAGAGCGAAAAGAAAGAGCAACCCGAAAAACATCGACACCACCCCACCATCACCACCTGATCCATCGATTTCACTAATCACGGAAAAAGTTTGTAAGCTTAATTCCTTCCTGGAGTTGTTCGGCTTGATCCCTCAATCATCCGACACCGAATTCGTTTGCATGAAAGGGGACGATGAAGACGTCATGTTTATTGAAATAATTAGGAAAAATGATGACCCTCAGGAAAAAGGACCTGAAAATGAGGGGAATGCGACAACTGAAGGGCTAGAAGCAGAATATTTTGACACATTCCTGACTAGGAGCGAACTAGCATATCATAAGTACCTAATGAGTGGCCCGATCCCCTCCTTGTTTCTCAAAAACCTAATCATCGCAGAGGGATGTCCTTCGAACCTTAAGATACCATGTAATATTAGACATGTACACGTTGAAAAAGCCTACATAGACCTTAACTCCCCTCTTAATGTTATGACTCGAATGATGTATAATTGGATCATGAGAAGAAAACTTGACCCTGGAGAATATGCAAGTAGAAGAGTGAGCAACTTTACAGAAAGGATTAAGGGAATGCACGTCTTCGTAGGAAACTTCACTTATGTCTTAGACTTCATGATTGTTGAGGATATTGGTTCCATCATAGACCTTAGGCTATCATAAGTAGTACTAGGCAAACCTTTTGTTGAAATATCCAACATGACTCATGACCCACCCGAGGGAGTAGTGAGGTTCACAAACAGAACTGATGAGATTGCCTATAAGATGCCCCATAAGATAGAGCAGTACAACTCGTTATCAGATTTAGAAAAAGAACACACAAAGTCAGTCTACCTTAGAAACGAGGAGGACAAGAGAAGAGGAGTAGAGTATGTAATGAGCAAAATATTAGGGTTCTACAAAGAATGCTTGGAGCTCGGACCTGAGTATTTGACCGGAGTTGCAGATGAATGAGAAGTCACGTAAGGACGTGTGACTTCGAGTCTAGCTACAAGACTCATAAATAAAGAAAAGCGCTTTTTGGGAGGCAACCCAATATTTACTTTTCCGCATTTAGGAGTGTCTTGTGTTTTAATTCTTCATTGTTTGTTTTATTATTTTTGAATTATTGTGTAATCGTGCTTTGTTTTGTTTGTAACCTCGTCTTATTTACAATCAAATATATTTTGCATAAAATAAGTGTAGGGGGAAATATCCGGTTTTTAGAACCAAATTCAAACATGTAGAATAAATTGTTTAGATTAATTCGCGTCAGTTTCGAGTCATATGATTGTAATGGTTAATTCCCAGGTTTTATGTAGTATTTTCCACAGGAAACAACTAATGAGATTGCGTGCAGGAAATTTTCTTGAAAAATGAATTGGAAATTCTCTCAGGCTGTGGAGACGGCGTCTGGGAAGTGTGTGACGCCGTCTGACCCCCAAAGACACCGTCATGATTTATCATGACGGCGTCTCACCACCAGTCTTGTGAAAATTTAACTTTTTCTATTATTTTTGAAAAATAAAATGTGCAATATCTAAAATTTATATTTTTCTTATGAACCTGCAAAAACCTAGAATTATATCATCGCTTTCATCCTATCTTTACTGCTTTCGTAGAGTCAACCCTAAAAATATCGTTGTATATATCATATTCTGCCGATTTTATGCTTTGTGTAGTTTTCTTTGTCTTTGGTTTACATGTTATATTTGATAAGAAGAAGCTTGGAAATTCTTAGGAAGTTTCATTGGATGATTCTTGGAGGACGATTTAACCAGTTATCGCATGTTTCTTCTCCATTATTGAGCAAACTAGGGGAGTACTAGTTTCTTTCACTTGTTTTATTTTCCCTTTAATTCGTTTTTACGAGTACTTTTAAGAACATTGGGGACAATGTTCAACTTAAGTGTACGGGGAAATAAGCCTTAGAAGCTATTCCTTCAATTTCCATTTGCCTTGTTCTTTAAAATGATGGGTAATATATCAAAACATAACATAAAAATGTAATTTTGACCAAAATTTAAATTTTTTTATAACACATACCGACGAAAACCAAGTATTAATAGTGTCTCATGGATAGGAATTTATACGACTAGCACAAAAACCCTCAGAATTCCACCTCAAAAATGTGAGGTTCGCCTTTAGATCTTTAGGAATTCGGGTATCTATTATTGATACCCAAGATAGTTTTTACCTTTAGCTTGTTCGAGTTAAGGTTATACGTGTGGTCTTTGTCACCTTTTCTGGAACATTGGTATCGGTTTAAAATTATATGAGTGTACCGGTTGTAGAATACTAGTAATCTTAAGATCAACCAAGAACAATAAGTGAGATGTGGGTTGGATTGTTAGAGAAAACTTGGATGGAAAATGGATGAATGTATTAATGAAATGTGTGTGAAATGGAACTTCTAACCATGGAACAACCAACCTTCTCCAAGACTAGGAGAGGGTGTATTTATACTACATTTGGCCGGCCATGGGCTGGAGTTGGGCCACCCATGGGCCTTGGGCCGGACTAGATTACTAATCTAATCCTTATACTAACTACGAGCTAAGACTTGTTACAACTTTGGAAGTGACCGACACTTTTCGTGTTTCCAACAATTCCCCTAAGGGAGGTCCACTTATAATTTATAGACTTTATACCTTAGCATTACTATGCTTTATCCATCGTTTTAGATCGTACTTTGACTTTCTCTTGTGAATGTGTTGTAGTGATCATTGACTTCTTGGATTGAGCTTGTACCTTGAACTTGTTATTTGACATAGTAATCTTGCGCATTGAGATCATCAACCAAGCACTATCTCTTTGCCATCTTTGAGACTTTGCACCTTGTGGATTGCGGTACTTCTGGCCGACATGGCTCATACCATTCTTGAAAGCTTTAATGTTGCTTCTTTCTTGAAATTTCTTTAACTTTTAAACACTTTGTCACTTCTAGAAAGTGTGTTGGTATTCAGGATAGCGGAAGTCTTGAAACCATGTACTTGAGATTTCTATGATGACTTTTTGTTTGTAGGGTCGGGTATGAGCATGTGGTTATGGATCTTGTGAGCCAGCTGGAATCAGGAACCTCCACCACCATTTTACATAGCCTGCATAAAACAGTTAGCAATAAAGCAGGGGGACGAATATGGCTTTGTCATTCGTCCAGGTTTGGTTGGAGAAACCATCGGATCCGTGAGGATCGACCTGTGATCAGATAGATTCAATTTAAGAAGAATCTTCTTGACAGGATTTCCAGCTGAAGTATTGAATCTTTCTAACACATAAGTATTAGATTCATCGTACTCAGCATGTTCTCATTATCGGAACGTCTCAAAGCAGACAGCACGACAAGAGTGAACCAGTGAGTTACTATCTCACCGATTGATATAGAAAGATTGATTTGAAAATCAATCGGTGTATCACTTACAAAATTGTTTTTGTGACACACCGAGAGTGTTTATCATTTCAAAAATTCACTAACAACCGTTGATCCATTTCCTGGAACAAGTTTGATTCTTATAGAATCGCACCATCGTTTCTTTCCAGTTGTCACAAGTTTGATTCATAAAGAATCGCACAAGTTACCTACCATGAGCTTGTTTGATGTTGACTCAAGCAGGATTTCCATCTTCATGTAGAAGAATTCACTTGATGTCGGGCAAAATCACAAGGAATAAGCGAATGGACTCTTAAGATGTTATCTTGTATTCAACATTGTGTGACTAGCAAGAATAATTTGACAAGTGTCCTAATGAGATTTATGGATGATCTCTTTTAGCTCTAGACTCAATAGTGCACTTTGATTTTAGTGATCGGAGGCTGGAGCTGAGTGCCACCTTTTCAATATCAACTAACTCGGAGTGAGAAAGTCAATAGAAATGAGTGTATCTCCGTGAGTTTTGAACAAAGTCTTTCTAACTTTGAGTAGTGGGAGGGGTTGTTGCATAGCGTCACTGGGTCCATGACTGTCTTCAAGGCAGACAACACCTGAGTGTTTCTGAAGCATAGGTATTGACCGATTTCTGCCTAAGAGTATGGAGTGTCTTTATTTTCATCCCTTTATCCTTACATTTCTTTTTCATTCTTCAACCCTGAATGCATACGAGGACTTATACTAATACCTTGTTGGGTTTGGTTCCAGTGGTAGCTCCATGTGTCGGCTTGTATCCCTGTTCTACACTTTTTCTCTATTTAATCCATACCTAAGGATTCTACATTAACTAGTGGATATTCCCTGGGCTAGATCCTCCGGTTCTGGTCTGGATCAGGATCTGGAAACCTAAGCCTAACCGCCTTAATACTTCATAAATTTAAGAACATGGTCAGATCTATTTTGGGTATTTCATCACAATCCTTTATAAAACATTGAAAATTTCAATCAATGTGTTTGATATAAATTTCATATATTTACACTTTGAGTGTTTTTCAGCATCCACTAAAAAGCCCACCTCTCCCCCGCTCCCCCCTACGCCCCACCCCCTTATCATGTGCATCGTAATCGTTAGTACTTGATAGGTTATGGCGTGCATTGAGTCATTTTTTATTTGATCACCTGTCTGTCTAAGTATTTATTATGTCTGGTTAATCACATATTTCTCCCTATCCAAAATTGTTAATCCCTTGATATTTGGGATATCAATTGATTACCGTTTCGGGACAAAATGGAGATCGGATTAGCTGATTGGACATGTTATTGCTCCCCCTCAACTTTTGAGGGTTTATAAGATGATGCCGAGTACAATTATTTGGAAATTTTGAATTTACTAAGAAATTCTTGAAAAATTTGTACTCGAGCACATCTTATTGTTCACCAAAAAAATCTACACTAATAATGAGCATATTCACAAGATAAGTATATTTACGAGGATTGACCTTTTTAAGATGAGAACAACATATGATAAATCATATGGTCCTTTAGAGCCGTACGGTCCACCCCCGTTCATGGTCGGTCCACGGACCCAAATCTCTCAAACTCCTCATTATCTCCTTGTCTTTAGCCTCTTGTCAATCGCCTGGATCATAGCTCTGGCGTTTGCTTTGTCACGTTAGCTCTAAAAGTCTGTGGCAAATACGCCATTATAATTCCCCTTGAGGCGATCATTTTAGGCAGTTCCGGAAGTTCATATAGAAGGTACCATCGCTGAACTTCGTGTAGTTCATCATGCGCATCAATTGTTTCTTCTTCCGGTCTTTATTCTCGTAGATGAATCCTCTTGGATCGGAATATGGAGTATAAGCATCTTGTCTTCTCAGATTTGATCTGTACGTGTCGGGCTTGGTGAGGTTAAGTTTCTTCTGATAACTTTCAACACCCAGTTGAAGATCTTCCACACGTCGCTGGATGACAACTCTTCGTGTAAACATTCGTAAGGAGACATTAAATGCAATACGTTCTTCAATGCTTAGATTAGTCACTTTTCCTTGCACGAGAAGAAGCAGCATATCTTCAATGTCTTGGATCCTTAGGTTATTGGAAGTCGCTTCTTTGAACTTGTAGCAGAACTTCCATCATCCCTTGTACTGTATCCAGTCAAGATGCTTATAATCATGCCATTCGACTATTTCAACCTTAGTGACAGCAATGATCCGTCTTTTTGAATAGACGTCCCGAGCTGATTCCCTTAAGGTTGCAAATGCATAGAACTGTCTTCGCTTTTTGCCCCAATGCGAGATTCCCCAGAGGGCGAATTTGTCGTATTTGACGATCGTTTGACTCCACATTGAGTTAGGCACTAAGTCTTCTATCCATTTGATATGTCCGTAATCTGCAGCCTTAGTCTTCGTTACTGAAGTAGAGTACTTTCGGCTTGACACACCACCACGTAGGTATTCCAGGTCGTTATTGATGAAGTGATGAAATGGTATAACACGACGACCTTGAGAATTTGGAACTAACGGTAGTGGCTGTCGCAGATCATGCGGATATTGGCGACCTTCAGGGTTGATCCAGTCTAATTTCTCGGTTGTGGCTTTGTAGACCTCCTCACAAAAATATTCCAGTTCAGTCAAACTCTTGCAAGTGCCTTTCATCAGCTCAAATGTTGGACCAGCTAGCAATTCAGGTGTTAGAGTTTGAACATTTAGCCGGTTTAGCACAAAAGCGGAGAAGTCAAATGTAGAATCGGTTAGTTCATCAAACGACTCTCGAGGGTCTTGTTGTGCCAGACTGCTTAACCAAGGTTGGACAGTTTCATGAACGGCAGGAACAGACGTATTCCATGCATGATCAGGAGAAGGTAGTCTCGTAGGTTTTTGAAACCAATCAGGAAGATGTTGAACCTCTTCGTCGGCTTGTTCATCTTGGACACCTGTTTCGAACTCCTGGTCTGCAGATCTTTCAAAGACATCTGTAGATTGCATAGCTTCCCCTACTGGAGCAGATTGGCTAGCAGATTTCTTGTGAGTCTTAGATCCTGTACTGGTAGTCTTTCCTGCAGTCTTGGTTGTCGTTTCACTTGGAGCACTGGTAGAAGCGGGTTCCTTTCCTGACCTTCTTCTTTTGGACCCCCGGTCTGTTCCAGCGGAGGGTTCTTCATCATCATCTGCCCCATCTCTAGGTCTTTTAATTGTGACTGTATCGCCATATGTATCTAACAAGATCTTGTCAGCTTCATACGCCTCAACTAAGTCCTTGTAGAGCTGTCTCTGAATGTCTGACCTGTTGATAGAATTGTTAGTTTCCATCTTGTCAATTAGGATCTTTTTCAGCTCTAATTCTGAGAGATTTGCAGCTACAGCATGAGATGAGTTGGCTTCCTTTGATGATCGCACCAGAACCTCAGACTCGAGTCGATCGTTTACGAACTTCTCAACTTTAGGAATAATTTTGGAGACTTCCTTTTTGACTTGTTCCTTGATGATTTTCTTCATTCCGTCATCAATTGTCTCAAGGAATTGTTGATTTGCAGTAGAAGACTCTTCTCGAATTCTGTCATACTTCAGTTGAACTGCAACGTCCACTGCTTCCTGCATTTTATGCGCTAGATACTGGTCAACGGTGCTAGGAATAGAGGAGAGCGCTTCAGCATATTGATTAGTTTGCCTGGATTCGGAGAAGTTGTCTTCTAGTGCTTTCAGTCTATGATCAAAGCCGAACAACGAGGCAAAGTTAGGCAGATTTTGTAGCGAAGAGCTTGTAGTAGTTGCCGGTGTCAAAATTGGTTGTTGTTGTGGTTGAATGATGATAGGATGTGGTGTTGGAGGGCGATTGATCTGTGCAGTGAAGGATGGCTCCATGATTGCTGTTATATTAGTATCAATGAAAGAAGTGGCTTCTGTATTTTGTCGAAAAATATCATCAACACCAGTATCTTGGTTTGGATTCAGCATGTTGGAGACGAATCCAGAAGATACAGACGAACTCTGTTGTTGACCATCAGGATTAACCGGAGTTAGGGTCACATGAGTGTCTTCAACATCTGTCATTACTTTATCTCTTCCATCAAGATCGGTATTGGTATCTTTGACTGCCTCATTTCCTTGATCCTTTTCATCTGTAGCATCTTCATCCGACTTTGCGCCTGCAACATTCGCTCCTTCAACGTCATTGTCACTATCTTCCTCATCTGATGATGAAATACTAGAATCATCTTCATCAGAATCCTCTTCATGTATTATCTCATCATCATGAGTTGTGAGCTTTGGATGGACAAAATCATCACCATCATTATCTGACTCAGTCAGTTCTTCATCATCATCATCTTGAGCTTTCTTATCATCATCATGTTCATCATCATCGTCATCATCAGCTTGCTCATCATCTTCATCATCTTCAGCATCCTGAGTAGTCTCATTAATGTCATTTTTACCTGCATCTTCATCATCTTCAGCTTGCTCATCATCTTCTTGATCATCATCACTTGATTTCCAAGAGATATCATCCTCTGAGTCATAATCAGGAGCATCGGGAACCCCTGGTGTAACACCAGTTCCTTCATCTGCTCCAGAACCACTAGCATGAGAGCTATGAGTTTCTTGACGGCTTCTTTTTGTGACTATTTTGAGTTGCTCAGCCTCTGTCAAATCTGCCTCAGAGATATTCTCCAGCTCTGTAGTCTTTTGTTTTCCTTTTCCAGACTTCTTTTCCTTGGGGGCAGTGGGAGGCTTCAGTTTAGGGATTGCATCTGTATTAGCTTTCTTCTTGCTTCCTTTTGTCTTAGGAGGAATTGTTCCTGAAGCCATAGCATAATACTCTTTGTATGATTCTGAGTTGCGGATGTCCTCGTTGGTTAATGCCACTGGCAAGATAGCCCCGTACAACTGAGTCGCTTCATTCCTTGAGATGACATTAATTGTAGTGAACATTGGGTCATCTCTGGCATAGTGCCAATTGACCTTGTTTCTTCTAGGAATTGAAGGATCTTTTTCCATGACATAGTTGACGACACATTAAGTTTTATAAGGTATATTCAAGTAAACAACTAGCACACATAGTCCTAAATGTTTTATCTCTCATACCTATAGTCCTAAAGGCATAAACAAGTAACACATAAGGCACAAATAATCGTTTAAATTCTTTTTCCCTTTTTAACAGCTAATTTTGATCATGACAAAGAAATTTGACATTTTCTCCCCCTCAAACAATGTCCCGTTTTCTATTTAAAAAGCTGTAGACATTGTTTGAGAAGTCAAATGTAGTTTTGAAAAGTATTTTTAGATGATGGAATGATTTTGTTTATGACAAAACAACAAATACCAAGATTAATAAGATTTCTCTTATTTAATCACATAGATGCACTAAAACGTACACTTATGGATACAGAAATCACGGGTTGTGATGCAAAGTAATCACAAGCCTTTGCATGGTTGGTATGTGCTTAATTACACATACCTTTTACCTTTAAAAACGAGCTGAAATAACCAAAAACGGACTTAAAATGCCGTGACTTGGAATGCCTTGTAGAAAGGAGTGAGCTTTAACACATCGTAGACCACTTGAAGAGTTGCTTCCTTTGATGTGACATCCGAACTTAAGCGAAGATTAATTGTACAATCTTAATTCGTCAGCAGGTGCACCAATGCATCATCCAAAGCAATCTGATCTGCTATTGAGATTTCCATGAGTCTGTTTAAGAAAGAGTGAGTGCAGTTTATAAGAACACACAATCATTCATTCATGAGAACCTTTATGACTTTTAGCACTTTGGAAGATCAATCTACTTAGATAGACTAAAAGCGTTTGAGATGAAGGCACCTATCCTAACAATTAAGTTGAATGTAGTTAACCTTGGTTTTGTCAAGCTTTTACTATCTGTTTTAAACTAAGAAATTTGTTGAATTTAATCTTAGTTAGAAAAAATCTGATCTTAAGTGTGTTTTGTCAAAAACTTGGTTAAGTGTTGATAACTTCACTCGTTCGGTCCTCAAAGAAACACCTTGATTGGTTTTCACTAAATGACACTAGTTCAGTCCATTTAAACAAGCCCTCGTTCGCTCCATATACTCATACAGTGGTTTGAATCCTACTATGAGATGCTCGTTCGGTCCTCACTAATTGTCTCTCGTTCGGTTCTCACTTTCTTTCTCTCGTTCGGTCTACTTTTGCAATCATTCGATCGGTCCTCACCATCAATCACTCGTTCGGTCTATGCAAATAGTTACTCGTTCGGTCCTCAATAAACAATCACTCGTTCGATCCATACTAGATGCACTCGTTCGGTCCTCATCATGAGGTGCTCGATCGGTCCTTACTAACAGTCGCTCGTTCGGTCCATATTGTAAATCACTCGTTCGGTCCTCACTTTTAGACACTCGTTCGGTCCAGGTTAAATGACACTCGTTCGGTCCATATTATAACTCACTCGTTCGGCCCTCACGTTTAGACACTCGTTCGGCCCTCACATTTAGACACTCGTTCGATTCACAACAAGTTACTCGTTCGGTCCATATGGTTTATACTCGTTCGATTCATACAATTTGTTCGGTTTCTTAAGTTTGTACTAGATCGACTTTAACAGATAACTCTATTCTAGCATATACATTTAATCGTTGATATAAACAATTTCACACAAAACAGTTTTACTTTATGCATTTATACTATTCAAACGAGCACAAAACAATCAAGGACAGGATTTAAATCTTAATACTAATAAAAACTCGATAAGACCTTTACCAATATATCACACCTATACAACAAAATCCCTCAATCAATTTAAGGATTTAACCAAGTTTGATTTTAAGAACCCTAATTTTATAATTAGGGCAACTTCAATCAAATGCGGTGAAATCGTTTAATTCCTTTAGGATTCGAGTTGATTAGGTGAAGAAAATCAAGATTTCAGTTATACCTTTGAGATGAAACGGAGTGAGTCAGCTTGATTGATGTGATTCGAGTAAAAAGTGTTCGTGTATGTGTTTGAGTGTGTGTTTGAGTATGTGAACAGTGAAGGGGACGGGTGGGGGGTGGTAGTGTTAAAAAAAACCAATTTTATCTTTGACATATTTGGCCCCTCATCTTAACACTACTTATTAATCTTGCAAATTAGGTTTTATAGGTATATTCAAAGTTAAACAAACTAGCACACTTGGTCCTTAATGTTTTATACTCTCATACCTACTAGACATAAATTTAGCAAAACTACCCCTAAAGGCATAATCAGGTAACACAAAAAGGCACAATCGAGTGTTAAAACTTAATAATTTCTATCTTGAGATTTACGTTATAGTTTGAAAATATTTTTTCCCTTTTGACGCTCATTTTGATCATGTCAAAGAAATTTGACATTCTCTCCTCAAACAAAGACCCGTTTTCTATTTAAGTAGCTTGTAGACATTGTTTGAGATGTCAAATGTATCTTGAAAATTATTTTAGATGTTGGAATGATTTTTGTATTGACAAAACAACAAACACCAAGATAAAAAGATTCTCTTATTTATTTCACATAGATGCACTGAACCGTACAATTATGGTTTATTGAAGCAGGGTTGTGATGCATGTAATCACAAGCCTTTGCATGGTCAGAAAAGTAGACCATGCCCGGAGGAATAAATTCCTTGTTGTTTGGAACAACTGTCTTTGAGACGACTGTGTTTTCCTCAAGATGAAAAGCGGTGGTTACTATCTGAAATAATTGCAAACCATTTGGGCATGTTTGAAACATTTGAACTTCTGCTCGAACTTAATTTACAGGCTTGTATCATTGTTTAAAATGACATTTCTAAGACCGCTAAATGTTATCGATTTCAGAAGAAATGCCATGTGAAAACCTTCTTTCTTTTTGAATTTTTCTCATTTTTAATTTTGTATTTTGTTTTTGAAAAGTTTATATATAAAGAAAATCTTTTTGGTTTTTTTGATTTTATATTTTTCTCTTTGTTTTTATAAAATTTTATAAAGAATAAAAATTAAAAAATATTTTTGTGTTTTTCTGATTTTAAGTATTTACTTATTATACAGGATATTTGAATAGGTACCACAACTATTCATCAACATTCATTGCCATTGTTTCAGAGTAATCTGGCTGTAAAACTAAGCATTACCAGCTTGCTTGATAAGAAATTCAATTTCTTTCTCGGCCATGTGATTGTGAAGATGTCGCCAATTGATATTCCGTTTGACAAAGTAAAGTTCGATCACACCATTTCAAAATGCTCCTTGATGAAGTGAAACCTGATGTTCTATAGCTTGGATATGATTGTTGAACATGGTTGCTAGCAATAAGGCAATAGCGCTTTTTTATCACAGTACATTGGAATTTTATTGAATCAAAGCCATAGTCGATAAGTTGTGATCATCATCCAAAGGACTTGAGCACAACAACCGGAACAGTGCATGATATTCAGCTGCCGATACTGGTTTTCGCAACACTTTATATGCCTTTTAGTCGACCAGCTTACAAGTCTATCACCCAAAAGTTGTATACTGCCAGATGTACTACGGCGTGGTTCTTGACTACCAGCTATGATCCGCATCTGCAAATGCTTGTTAGTGCAAGGGAGAATCCTTGGATACCAAAGACCCCGATGTATGGTTCCTTTTAGTTACCGAAAGGTTCCTTTTTACTGCATTTAGGTGTTTTCGGTAGGACGAGACTGATAACGGGCATACATGCTTTAGCAAATGTAGGTCAGGTCTACTGGCTTGTGAGATAAGGTGGGGTGCCAATATTACCAACGATAGTGGTGTGGATCTACAGCTTTCCTTCTTATTTCCTCATCCATGTTTGAACTTCTCCACATGGGAGTATCACTGGTCACAGATTCATAGCCATATTTAATAAGTGATCAGTGCATTATTTAGATTGGTTTTTGAAGATCCTCTGGGACTTTGAGAAATCTGTAGTCTTAGAAAAATGAGATTTTACCCATCATTCGGACATCTTGAATTTTGAACACTTATTTTAGCCAATAGATCACACAGTTCAGGGATTAGATGCTGCAAAGATTTTATCATCGACATAGATTTGTACCAGAATAAGTTTGTTTGCTTCTCTACGGCATGAACATAGTAGGATACCACTGAGCCTTTGAGAAGTCATTGGATATCAGGAATGAATGTCAACATATCATACCACGAACGTTGGAGCTTTGTTAAACCCATAAAGAGCTTTCTTAAGCTTGGTTAATAGTTGGTTTGTAATGGATCCTCATATCTGTCGGTGGGTTTACATAAACTTATTCTCGCAGATTACCATTCGAAACGCAAGTTTAAATCCATTTGTAGATGACCTTGTTCATTTTGTTGAGCAGTAAACGCAAAAAATACGTTATAGCCTCTAAATTTGCAACCGGATAGGAGCGAATGACTCTTCGAAATCGATACCCTCTTCTTGGCGATAACCACGAGCGACCAACCGAGCCTTATTTTTCAGAATACCTCCTAACTCATCAAGTTTAACCTTATAGATCCACTTAAGAGAGATGACAAATGCTTTGTCAGGAGGAGGAACAAGTTCCCAAACCTAACTGAGTATCAAAATTCTGAATTCATCTTGGTATAGCTTCAATCCCATCTGCTTGGGTTAATACTTCTTTGTTAGTTCTTGGGTTTAATGATGTTAGAAAGGCATTTAATAGCAGAATAAGGCTGTTATGGAGAGTTAGAGTCTGTGTGGAAACTGGTCTGTCCAGAGCACCGATTATATTTCAAGTGGGTGTCCTTCGTCCATTATATTGTGTTACGAAACTTGAGATGATCGGGGAGGCACCATTTGTTGAATAACATCTGATGAGAGGAATTGATCAGATGTAACTTCTGGAATTGGAATTCCAAGTACGGATCATTACCCTATGAGCGGATCTTCAATTTCATGATTATCTTCTTCATCATCATCATGAGAAAGAATGGGAGTTTGAGTTTCCTTATATTGTAGCGAGAGTTTACTTGGTGATGGTGCATAATGATCAACATGTAAGTTGAAAGAGGTGAACAAAGTTGATTACAACATGTTCATGTTCAGGTAACAACTGCTACAGGTAAATAGAGCAAATGCATTCTGGTGCTTGTTAAATAACATAAGGAGGGGGATTAAGTGACTCATCAATCATTGGTTGAAACAAACAAATCCTAGTTTTGAGTCAGATTCTCGAAAGGTGGTCGAAAATGTGTGGAGAAGGAGGGTTTGGCAGAGTACTGATTGTTACAGGAGTCATTTCATGAGGCTGCGGGTCCTGAATGCTGTGGTCAGAATCCATCGCGGGGCCAAGATCATCAAAATCAAGTGAATGGTTTCAATTATTTCGTCTGGTACGTCTGTTGTAATTCCGCGAATGATTTCTTTGTGGGTGCATATCATGAATATACCAATATCAGCATTTGGTTTTAAAAACTTGCCCAATTTCTCATATCATTCGTTGGGTAGCAAAGTGCACCAAACACATGTAGATTCGATAGATCGGGAGGTTTACCGTTGTGAAAAGTCATATGGTGTTTTACCCGTACGACTAGTATCATGGAACGATTTGGGTATAACAGGCCTGTGGCAACTGCTTTGGCCTATGAAATATAAAGGAGCATTTTGCATAAAATTAACATAGTGAGTGATGCTTCGATTAGGTACGATTTCGTCTTTCAACAACACCGTTTTGCTGTGGAGAGCATGCAACTGATGTTTCATGAGAGATGCAACACTTCTATAATATTCACGCAATGTATGATTAACCAAACTCTGTTCCTGTATCTGTTCTGATGCGTGACGGACGGTTTCTTAAGCCGTACTGGTATCATCTTCAGAAAGTTGTGTATAAAGCTGGAGCTCATCTTTTGATTCGCAAAAATTTTACCCTGTAAATCAAGAGTAGTCAGGTTCGACAATACGAGGATGTACGTCTTTCCATTGACAATCGCGGCACGCAATTGGCCCATACAGATCCATATGCAACAAATAGAGTTTTTCTTGATTTGTGTCCTCAGATTTGGGTTTGTGGGGTTTCTTTGAACTTTTGATATATGCAAATGCCAGAAATAATGTGGATACTTCTCAAAAATTGAGCTTTGGGAGACATCGTACAAGTCCCATGTTTGCCAGATGATTGATAGAACCAAAGTAAAATAAGATAGAGAAGAATGCCATAACCAAGACTTGGTTTTAGACGCCTTTGACAAAATTAGACAAATGGTGAGAGGTGCCATCATATTCCCAAGTGAGAGTGTATAAAGATTATCCCCTCGAGATCCTGTCAATAAATCAACACCGTCTAGATTACGAATGAAGCATGTGTGTTGACGAAAAGCCACTTCGAGATTGGAATCACAGAATTGTCCCACAGAAAATAGATTATGCCCAAGTCCTTCAACATAATAAACCCTTGAAATAGTAACATTCCCAATTGATAATCTACCAAATACATTATCTTTGCAACTTGCTCATTTCCGAATTTGACTGTACCCAAGAATTTATGAATGAAATTGGTGAGCTAAGAGCGATCTCCGGTCATGTGCTTCGGTGGCAACCATAATCCCATATACCAGTGGACGATTTGGACGGACCTGCTTTCATTCACAAGAAGTAGATGGAATATTGGTTTTGTGGATCCCCAGGATTTACTGGGTTACTGTTTGTTAGCAGAGAACAATTGGTTTTAAAACCTTAGTTTTGCTATCGGACTCAGTTTTTTATTCTTCCTAGGTTTCATGGAGTATACCAAATTTAAACCAACAGGTTTGCGGGATTCAGAGTCTAGAACTATTGGTTTCCAGAAGGCACTTAATTAGTAGCTGGTATAAATCTAGTTAAAAGGGCACGCATCTTCTATATAGTGAAGGTCGACTGTAGGTCTCCAATATTTCCTATCTGATGTGAACACTTGTCCTGTTGTTCCATATATCTTTCTTAGATTTATTCTTCTTAGGTTTAGCACGAAATTTCATATCATTCATTAGAATTAGTAAACACACAAATTCAATACAGAAGACATGGCATTCATCACGGTGAATACAGGACATAATCAGTATTATCTTGTTTCTTGAGATTTGACACAACCACAGATCCATTAACATTATCATTACCATCTCCTTTTATTCAAACTAGTATTTAACATTCCTAGGGTGAGCTTCTCTACTTATTCTTTGAAATTACTACTTGGTGTTTGCAGCAATCCTATAATTCTTGTTATTGCATGGATATAGGCTGTGATCCGCTTGCAATCTGTAGAAAGTCTTACTCTTAGAATGCAACACACGCGTGTTAGAACTATTGTTGAAATCGACGTCTGGTTTTGTGTTTTTGTGGATGTGAGGTGATTCGGCTAACCTAACTTTCTTTGTCCTTTTTCTCGGTATGACATCAATTAATTGAGGACCACAATTGTTGTTGCTTAGGGCATGATACTACTTATGTGTGAAAGCAAAATCTGAATGATTTGGTATATACCTTAAGGCAGACTCTTTAAAGTGGATCTTGAGGATAATTTGTTTTACATGTATCAACTGTACCTAAGACAAAGTTCTTCCTGGGTATGCGTAATATAGAGGATTTGTGAGCTGTTCCTTTTATACAACAATTTGGTTGTTTGTGATTCGGTTCCATATTAATCCTTAGTCACTTTTGGATCAATCAGAGAGTGGTCACTAGTTATCCTCGTTTTGCCTAACGCTTTCCTTTATGTTTCCTTAACTCATTTTTAGTGGCTGCTATGACACAAACATTAGTTACTGAAGTTTTGCATTTAAATCAGAAAATCTCCCAGTACTTTATATTGGTCTTGTTTGATTAACGCCATACACTGTTCTTTTGATTGACACGTTTTTGGTTTAATTGAGTATAAAGTTGGTTTATAAGTCTGTTTCATATGCTTTCATTCTCTAGTAACTTGTTTTTGTCACTCTATGTTCCATTCAATGTTAAGAGGTCTCAATTTCTTCCATGTTCCATTTTGACTATATCTCATCCACATTTCATTTAGGACTTATTTTGCTCTTTTAAATTGATCAATGATGTGTCTTTTGCTTCAGGAGATGAGCTCTCAATTCACTTAATTCGAACAACTGAGTATAAATTGGAAGCATTTTGATTTAAATACACTGTTTTCTTGTTGAAAAATTTCTTGTTTAAAGTTAGAGAATCGGCCTTCCCAAAGTGTGGCTGAAATGTTTTTTCAAGAGTTGGTAAAACACTTGCAAAGTTTATCGTAAGTTTCTTATCAACAAAATCCTTTTTATTGAGAAGCCTCTGTAATGTCTTGAGTTCGGAGGACACTTTTGACATTCATTCACAGTTTCACCCTTGCATTCACAGACAAATTACAACGTACTGTACGATAATACTATTTATCATTGGATTGTTCCATGAGTCGTTCATTTTTCACTCAAACTTGATTCATTTTAACTTTGAAAGTTTCAGGACTCCAAGTGATGTTGTTCGACAGCTGTTCCATTTGATTAAAAGACTTTTTGGACACGGCCTAGTTCTTCTAACAAGTATTGGTTTGAAGTTATTGAAGTATTTTTAATTCTTTTTATAAACGAATGATTTCAGCTCGAAACAAGTCTTTGTATGTTCAACCCTCGTGCCCTCAGTGATAGCCGTGGACAGTGGTTCTTTCTTTGACAACCTGATCAAAGCCAGTTTGTCAAGATAGCGTTTATGCTCTTTCAAGTAGTATTACATTACTTACTTTAGGGAAGTTCTTTTGGAACCTAACTATGACGGTTGTAGATGAATGCGTTGGGTCTAAAGCTGGGAACCAATTAGTCGGCTTTCCAATAGTGCATGTTCACTATATAAATTAGTTTGTCGTTACAAATAGTTTGTGTCAATCGATATTAAGATGGCATATTGATGGGTTAGTGTTCATCTATGGTTTCTCAACAATGGATCTTGTTCTTTCAAAAGAATTTTTGAACGACTCTCTTCACTTAAGGCACTAATGGTTTCATCAGTATACAGGAGTCCATGAGTATCTTTTTAATGAATGTATTCGTCTCATAAGTTTGGCTTGACTCCCCAGGAGCTTTCTTTAGATAAAAAGGTTTTTCATAACCGATAGCTTGTTGCGAGATTGATCATACAAATTTTGGATTTAGTAATCTTATGAACAGTTTGAGCAGTGATTTGGACCTCTTTTGAAAAAGATGTTTTCAATTGCTTAATTTTCTTTTCTAAAGCAATTTCTCTTATCAATATTTCGGTTTTCTTCCAATTTTAAATCTTTTTGAGTCAGAAATTTTTCATTAAATCAATTCCTTTTTCTTGGCACTTGTTCGAAAAGATTTTGTCTCTTAGAGTACAATCTCGGCCAAACTATTCATTTTGATCCTGAAAAACTATTTTCAAAATTTTGCATTTCTTTCAATTCTTTAACCTCTTTTTATATCTGCCAAGCTCGGTAGTCCAAAGCTTTTTTAACAGTGGTGCAACTGCGTCCACTTGGGTACTTATTGCTCAATACATAGACATATCGGACATCTTTGGTGTGCAGAAGAGTTTGGATTCTGAAAAATTTCCTGTTGTGCTTCACTCATGGTATAGGAATAAGGAATGATATTGCTATCACTAGTTATTTTCAGTTTTGGACTGACTCACATCATTTGACTGTTCAGAAAACATCCTCTATCTGCTCACTTGCTTAAATGTGTGAATCATGTTAGATTATCTAGATTGAGTACACTCAATGAGTGCATTTATGAGTATTCTTGGAAGATTCACAATAAGAGCAATATTGGATGAGTTGAGTTCATTTACAAATCAGAGTCATAGGCATCAGGTTCATGGCTTGATAAGCAACAGTGTGGGTAATGAATTTTCTAAGAGGTTTGAATGTCAAGAAGTCCTGGAATTGCCAAAAATATGCATTTCTTCCTTGTTTAAACTTGACCACCTGCTTGAGCTTGAACCAGCAACACTTATCGTTGATCCATGTTTTATCCACCTTTTCCGCTTCGGCTTAGTACAATGCTGGCAATATGACCATCCCCTTTGCATTTGTAACATATAACAGTCCTACGTGTTTCACCCGTTCAAGTTGCTTCCATTTGCACCAGGTGTGTATTTGTCTTGTTGTTTCCAGAGAATATGTAGTTTGTTACTCCCCTTGAACAGGTTGCACAATTACTTTTCCATCATAGATGGTAGCTTGTTGACGAGGGTTTGACGAAGTCCTTAGCTGATTGTTGGTAGTAGGTGTGGTTCCTTAAACTGAATGGATCTTGCACAATTACTTTTCCATCATAGATGGTAGCTTGTTTGACGAGGGTTTGACGAGTCCTTAGCTGATTGTTGGTAGTGGTGTGGTTCATAACTGAATGGATCTTTGCAGTTCCTATAAAGGAGATGATAGCCTGGATGAATAAATACAACTGACTATGTAGAAACAATGACATTGAATACAATATGTTAATGTGGAATCTTAACACAAGGAATCATGAAAGAATAATGATTTTAACAGAATAAAAACTTTGGTAAATGTTATTGAGAGTTACAGATTGCTAAACTATGATTATGTTCTATGATTTGTAATTGTCTATTTCAATTTTCCTTGTTGTCCCGTTGTTATTATGGTGTTAGTACATATGTCAATAGTTATTCACTTTTATATGATCAAGGATAACCATAAAGTCTTACATGACTTTATGACAAATATCCTTTTTTCAAAATATCTTTAAATATTTCTTATCGGTACTAAATATTTTACTACTAACGGTACTAACTAACTAAACTAGTACTAACACTTTTAGTCGTGTACTATGTATAACTGTCAGTGGGTACGAAATATTGTACATGTCGGTACTAAGTTAATAAAAACATTAATCTTAACAATCCCTCACTTTTAACATGGAATGGTATTACTAATTTTGACTTCATGTATCTTCATTCCTTTAAGAGCTTGTATGTTCTTTAAGTTCTTTGATGCATAGGGAATTGTTTGGTTCCTTAAAAACTGAATGATCTTGACTGCCTATTAAAGGATGATAGCTGGATGTATAAATAAAACTGACTATTAGAAACAATGACTTGAATACAATAAGTTAATGCGGAATTTAAACAAGTACTAAAGAAGATTATGGATTGTACAGAATAACAACGTTGTTAAATGTTCTTTAGAGTTACAGATTGTCTAACTATGATATGTGTATGATTTGTAATTGTCTTTTTCATATGTGTTCTACCTATGTCAATAGATTTTCCTTTTATAAGATCAAGGATAAACCTAAAAGTCTTACAGGACTTTCTGACTAAATATCTCACCAAATATTCTTTTTAATATCTTCTTATCGTACTAAACTATATTTACTTCTAACGGTACTAACTAACTACTGTTATAACACTTTGTTACTTGTCTGGTACTAGTATAAAAACTGTCGGTACTAACTATTGTATTGTCAGTACTAGTTAATTAAAACATTAATCTTACAATAGGATACGGGATTGTGACAACGCAGTTAAGAATGACATCATGTGATTAATTGCGTCAATTAGATCATCCCCTTTCTGGAACACTGGAACAACTAGACTGGAGTCTGGTTGGGAAAATTCAGGTTGTTGCTGTTGATAGGTTGTGGGAGCATATTCCAATTGTGGGATTGATGGTTGTTGAGAATAAACGTTATGGTGAACGGTGGATTGATATATTTGTTGGATAAGTAATTAAAAGAGTGTGGATTGATTGGTTGTGAATTGTTGAGTTTGATATGTGTAAACAAACTTTGAAGATCTGAATTGGTAAAACGTGATATTGAGATAGCGACTGTGGATGTTGAGTGTGTAATGAGATTGATAAGTGTGAGTGGATAGTAAGATGCAAATAGAGCAAGAGGTTCAGGGTTGCGTTCATTGCATCAAACGAACTTCATTTGCATGTAGTTCTTGTTGTTGCAAGGTGAGCATGAAGTTGTTTCAGCAATGGTAGGGGCAAGTCGTTGACCAGTTTAACATACGTAACAAATTTGCTACCATTCATCAGGAAGAGTGTTTAGGAAACTTGGTTGTTAACTTAAACACTGCTCAATGGAATCTTGTAAATGTTTCCATATCGTTAGAGTTAACAGAGTGAACCTCAAAGTGTACTCATGTACGTACTTCTCCTTTATTGTAAGTGAAACTTATCAAAATTCATCATTCAGCTTGCACTCACGTTCTTGTTTTTGTTAAAAAATGACGTTTCTTGCATTTTCAGTTTAATTTTCCAAAGATCTATTGCACACTGATGTTTGACTCACAAGATGCATAGTTTCGTTGTAGGGCCTTGTGAGAATGATGTTTATAGCTTTGATGTCGCAATCTGCTTGAATGGCTTCAGCTGAGTTAGTTAAACATTATTCCTTTGCCTTGTTATCCATCCTCTGTGATTGAAGGCAAAATGTGGTCTTTTTCAACAGATCAAGAATAACTTCTTCCATGTGGTTAATATTCTAATTTAGGAGTTTTTTTTTTTTTTTTTTCCATTATGCTTTTCCATATGAATCATACAAGTGTCTTTTCAAGCATCGGTGGTTTGTTGTCTCCTCCAGAAAGAAGTGATTTATCAGCAAGAGTCGTCATTGTGATATCAAAAAGATTACAAATTGATCGATCGGTGGTAGAAAGAAATTGTGTTTGGTACGTGATTGTTGAGTCTTGAAATGAAACTACACGGGATTTTACAATTCTTGACAAAACCGGGAAAACAAGTGTTTGTTTCACGGGATCTTTACAATGTCACGAAATATTCGTATAATTTAAAAATTGAGTTTGTTAAGTTTAAACTTAATTTATGTTCACTAGTTCGGTTGACAAAAACAAGCTAGTTCGGTCCTCTTGTTCGGTCCTCTCGTTCGGTTGTCACTAGGAAAGAACTCGTTCGGTTGTTACTAGGAGGAAACTCGTTCGGTATGTCACTAGGACAGGAACTAGTTCGGTTGTCACTAGAAGGAACTCGTTCAGTTGTCAATAGGAAGAAATACGTGCGGTTGTCAATAGGAAGGAGTGTTCGGTTCAAAACTAGGAAGTATCGCTAGTTCGGTTGTCTTGTTACGGCTTCACTCGTCAGGTTTCCTTGTTCGGTCCAACTCGTCGCGAGTTCCAATTCATTTGGTCCTCTCGTCGGTTACAACAGTTTCCGATACTTTAAATTTTCAAAACTAAAAAAAAACCGATTTTTAATGGTTTTTTTTTTTAAGCATATAAAATTCTTGTACAACCTTTAGGAACAAATAAAAAATGAAAACTTTAAGGTTTTTAAGCCAAAAAATTCGAATCACTAATTTGCTCTTTGTAAAGGTTTTTGAACACAAATCAAACACAAAAACTAAACACGCCACTCCATGGATCTGATACCAATTAAAGAATACTAGTAATCTTAAGATCAAACCAAGAACAAGTGGGAGATGTGGTTGTGGATGGGTAGAGTGAGATTGGTTGGAAAATGGATGAATTGTTATAATGAACTTATGGAAAAAAATGGAACACACAACCCTCTCCAGGTAGGCAGAGGGATATTATGCCTACATGTGGCCGGCCATGGGCTAAGTTGGTCCTCCCATGGGCCTTGGGCCGGACTAGATTACTAATCTAATCCTTTCGCTAACTACGAGCTAAGACCTGTTACAACTTGGAAGTGACCGACACTTTTTGTGTTTCCAACACCTACACATATTTTTGTTCTTTTCATTTTTCTCATTTTTTTTATACTTTTCATATTAAGCAACTAACTAGAATGTTTGACTTTCGTTATTTTTATAACTTTTAGGGATTATAGAACAAGATGCATTTTAATCCTAAAATGCCCCCAAAAAGGATAAATTCATTATTTCCGACTTCTCACTAGCTCCAAACCAAGCTTAAAATGAAATCACAGTTAAAATATCACCCCCCCCCCCCCCCCGCTTCCCCAACCCCGCCCCCCCTCCCCCCCCGCCCCCCCCTCCCCCCCCCCACTACTCATATTATTAGCAAACTTGTGAAACTTTTCAATCCCGCATTTATTAATCTTAAGTTATCTAAGTGAATGTGCTATTTTAAATTTCAACCATGGATCAACGTTTTGCAAAAACTTCAATTGTTTCACGTTCCACACGAAGAATAATGAGTTTGAGGCGAGATCTTAACATTGTAGCGACTTTCGTCTAGGCTAACGTGACGGCTTGTGACACCCACAGTTGATTGATATCGGGCCTCAAGACTTTAGGTTTCAAAATCTCTCAGGTTTCCGTATATACATAGCTTGTTTTAAAAAACTTAAAATTGAATAGTCAGAGTTCATAAATATATTTAAATTTAACAAAATAGATATATTTATTTAATTCCACATTAATATTAAAAAATACATTGATTGCAATTGTAACCCTCGACTTTTTAGAAGCTGCAAATCGGTCTTTTTGTGGAGCCAGGCAAGATGCATACTATTTTATCTGTCTCGGTTTTTTATTCTTACTTTGGGCTTTTTTAGAAGGCTGTAACATCGGTTGTGGGCCGGCAAAAGTTTTGCGAGCAACTTTTATCAGCCAACAGTTTATATATTTATATATATATAATATATATATAATTATCTATATATATATATATATTATATATATAGATATATTCATCATTATATAAATATATACTATATATATTTACTAATATATATATATATATATATATATATTTACAATATACAGAGGAAGCTTCTTTTTTGAAAAATTCAAGTATAATTTGTACTAAGTCTAAAATTTTTGCTATTCAACTACATAAAAAATTATTGATTTAAGGTTAATTTCCAAAAATGAGCAGTTTATTATCCGGTTAGAAGCTTATGGGAGAAAAAGCCACAAATTACATGCATGAGCTCTTATGATTTCCAAATAATCCTTGTTTAGATCAACTCATATCACAGAGTTTTCCGCGGAAAGCTTAGCTAAAAGTTAAGAAGAGTAGAGCTCAACACGCTCGATCGGGTCAAATTTTATTCTTATTATACCCAGCAGGAAAGTCAAATTTGTGACAAAATAATTATAAAAAACAGGATTAGCGAAGAAAGGTTGCACGGCATATCAATCGATTATGATCCCCCCATAATAGAATTTTTTTAAAACATTGTCCTCAATTTTTTTAGAAGGGGTATCTAGTAAATCCTAAGCCTGTTTCTAAGTATGCTTAAAAGAGAGACGTTAATCTATAAGATTAGAGATATTGATTTCCCAATGAAGCTGGGGGATTTGAAGCTCTTGTGATCGACTGGCAAAAAACCAGGCACGAGAGGCTTTAAAAATCAAGGGACAATCTAGACATTTATAAAAAAAACCAACAAGCAAACGAGAATGGAAAGAGGCAAACTATCACTCAAAAAAAAAACTTATTCATTTATACATGATATAACTAAGGATAGATGTGTTCATCACATAGAAGCGTTTGTTTTAGGTCACTTAAGCTTGCCAAATCACCGAATGCATTTATCCTTAGGAAGGTTTGGAGATACGGGGAAATCCAATTTTGTTCGTTCACCTCCAAAGTAGTGCTCTATATTATGACGTTCACCTTGAATTTAGCTGGAGTTTTGAGATAACTAAACGGTGCCATATGAGAAAGACTTGGTCAATGGTGAATGGTCGGAACCAAAGGGATTTTAAACGTGTAGAGTAACTTCTTCAATCTAGAGTTATGAGGTGGACTTGACTCACCAACGTTGAAAACGCGGTTTTTGATCTTTGAGTCATTGGATCCTCTTTGTTTTCTCTTTATAGATCAAAGATTTCTCATAGGCATGATCACGAAGTTCATTTAGTTCATTGAGCTGAACTTTATGGTGATCACCCGCGATCTCAAGGTCAAAGTTTGCTTGCTTCATGGCCCAAGTAGGCTTTTGTGCTCGAGGGCTCGATCGGTAGATGGAAATGCCTGTCATTCATGAGCTTGTATTGGGTACACCGTGTGTGTTTTATAAGCGGTACGGAATGTCAATTGTACGTCTTCTAGTTTACTGACCAAGATGCATGGTATCTCGCCACGGTCATTTTAAGAAATTCGTTCTCAACCTAACGTTGGGGATACCTCAATTGACCATTTGTTTGTGGGTGTTACGCTGGGGAGAGACGGGTGAGTAGCTTCGTATTTAAGCATGACCTTTGCAAACTGGTCCATTGCTAAATTAGGTTCCCACGATCACTTTTGATAGCACGAGGGGCACGAATCGGGCAAAGTGAGATTAGAATTTGCAAACAACTCACGGGACGTAGTTGGTGGAGGAGCGCTTTCGCTTTCAACCTATTTGGAAAGTAGTAGACCGCAAGGGTATTATTTTTGTTCCCTGTGAACGACGGGATTGGCCTATACGATATCGATGCAAAACAACGACAAAGATTTTCGCAAACTTGGATGAAAATTTTGGTGGCATTTCATCACGTTGTTGAAATTTTCTTGCCGTTGACAAGTGTCACTTCGGATGTCCAGTCATGGGGCATCTTTGGAATCGTTATGGGCCAATAAAATCTGTAGTCAAAATACGTTTTGGTGGTGTAGTTGCACCGTTAATGCCCCACGGTGGGTCAGTATGGCAAGCTGTGAGGATGTCAACTCTTCTTGGCCGCCACACACGACGGATCATTTGTTAGCACATATTTTAAAAAGAAAGGGGTCGTCCAAATGTAGTGTTTTAAATTCCTGAAAAACTTGTTCTTTTGTTTGGGACGTACATCCCTTTAACAATGAAATCCATTATTGCGTGGTTATTTGCATAATCGGCAAACACGGGGTATTGAGTCATCATGAGAAGTCATCAATATTAAGTGTCTCGCGAGATACTTTTCATTTACCTCTCTTTGGGTCGAGCACATTTTCATACGGATTTTTCTATCGAGGAAAGATGATTCGACCGCGAGATTCTTTGCTACCTTTTGTTGTCAATATTATTTTGGAATGTGTGAGCTCTTGAAGGAGGGAGAACCCACCGGAGCAATCTCGTCATTGGAATCTTTTTTAGCAAAGTGATATTTTAGGGGTTGGTTAGTTATTTAGGCCTTAATATACATTGGTTTGAAGTGGTTAGAGTTGGTTCTAGCTTATGATTAGGTTCGACATTAGTAGTGTCAGAAAAATAATGTAAAATTTAAGCGTACGCGGTTTATGTGTTTAGGCCATATATACACAAGGTTTGTTTGGTGGGCAGTATAAATTAAAGGGTTTGGTTGTACTAGAAAGAAGAACTCGACATCATTGCTTAGTGTCAGAAAATAATGTAAGCAACATTATAAGGTTTTCTTCGCCGAAAGGAAGCTTGTTGATTAGTGAAGTAACTCTTGTGTTGGATACTAGAGGGTGGGGAGTAGGGCGAAATGAGGTGAGAGGGGTTATAAACCGAACCACTTAATCATCGTGTCAGTTTTTATTTTTTTTACCTTTCTCTTTCTTTGTCTTTACATTTATAGCTTTACTTTTACACTTGCATTGTGCTTTAATTGTGTTGCATTGTGTGTTGGTTGTGTTAGTCATGGTTTTGTATCTCTTTGTAAATATACATTGTGAGTGTGGTTATATATGTTGAAATATGTGCGCTAGTTATTTTAAATTACATTATAGACACTTTTATATTACGTCAAACTTGATGGTGATTTTGATACAAAATACTCTAGTAACTAATACCTCTTTTGGAGGGTGCTAACATTTAAAGAGGGTGTGAGTTCACCCCCTGATGTACTAGGCGGCCCCCATATATTTATGGGACCGCCGACAGTGAGTCTTGTAAAAATTGATATAAAAGATTTAAAGTTTTTAAAAGGAAATGTATTCACCCCCTATACGGTTTCCACACAGTTTATATATCAACAAGGTTATATAATACACTATAGAAACTCTTACAGGATACGACAATTAAAGCATTTCAAAAACATTTAGAGAAACTAATCTTGGAAAAGGGCGAACTTATTTTGGTCTTATTGATTAAGGAACATATGTAACATTATTAGAATGGTCTAGGATATTTTGTTCATTCTTTATGTAGGGATGTTAGATTACCAAGTATTGTTTTAGTCCACTAGTTAAGCCAATTTAACTTGATTAGATTTAAAGATAACCAATTTTAAATTTGCTAACCATAAAACAGTTTACGTTTCCTATTGATTCGATATTAGAGTTAATGGTATTAAGTCTTTGTTCCTTTTAAATGTGATATGAATCTATTTATTGACAAGTGTCTGCGAATGAGTCAAATATTGAGGAACTGCGTAGTTTGGTTTTAAAATTACTAATTACTGCGAGTTAAGTATAATCAAGTATTGCGAGTCGGTCAATATTGAGAGAATGTGATCCCGGGTTGTTACTAAACTGTGAGTTTCAGTATAAACAATAATGCGTGTTTCGGTCATTATCAGACCTTAGGAGTCTGTCAATACTAAGAACTGCAAATCCGGTCACTTAAGGAAAACTGCTAGTTCGGTCATAACTGGCCACTGCGAGTTCGGTCATAACAAAAATTGCCAGTCCGGTTAAACCTATAGACCTGCGAGTCAGGTTAAGCCTATGGACTTACGATTCCGGTTTATACTACCAATTGTGAATCCGATTCAAGAACTCAAGTGATTTGCAAACATGTTATTACTTCAAGATTCAAACAAATAGAAACACAACATTCATATAAACATGTTTGGAAACAAATTGCTACAAAATCATCAAGATGTTAACACAAACGAGCATTTAGCACCATAAAATCAATTCATACCCAAGAACAAACATTCAATATATGATATCATAGCACACACATATTCAATAATACATTTAACACTTATCCTACACAAAACCCACAAACTTTTCCTATTAAAACTCAAAAACACACAATTTTGACATACAAAATTAAGCAAATCATACGCATATGTTATCTTAAACAAAAACTGCCATGAATGAAACATCACCACCCTAAGAGGAACAAAACGCCTCAATCAATTTCAGATTTCAGTCACTTTTGATTTCTATGAACCCTAAATCAATTTTTAGGGTTTTAGATATCAAAAATGAGATTCAAACTAATTGGATTGAGAAATAAGTCATTTAGGGTGTTGGGAACGTTTTGCTAGATATACCTTAAGCATGAAATTGACAAGAAATCGAGTTGGAGGAGATGACGATTCGAGTGAAGTTTTTAGAGAGAAAAAGATGTATAAGTGTTGTGTTTGTGTGAAAAAAGGGGAGGGGGTGTTTGTGTATAAGATAAAATTTATTTTGTGCACAAATGCCCCTTCAACTTCAAAATCCTTTACACTTTTCATTTATAAGTTTATTTAGGCATTTTAATTTAACACATTGGCACAAATAGTCCTTGTAGTTTTAACTAGCATACCTAACAACTTAAATTTGCACATATTCTCTCTAAGGCTTAAACAAATTATATTTAAGGCACACATAAGCTAAACTTAATTAACTTTCCTTAAAAAATGATATTCCGTTATTGTTTAAGGACCTTTATTCCTTTTATCAAATGACTTTCTGAAAAAGATATTTGACATTTTCTCCCCCTCAAACAATGACTCGTTTTCTATTTAAAGAGCTGTATTCGTTGTTTGAGAAGTTAAATGTCTTTGAAAAGCATTTTCTGATGACTTAATGTTTTATTTTTGAAAATCAAACACAATGAAATAGATTTCTTTATTTTTAACACATAAGCGCACCGACACGTACACTTTTGGTATATTAGGAAAGGCCGCGTTGTGTTGCAAGTTAAACACAAGCTTTGATGGTCTTAGTTGTAGATCATGCCCGAGAATAAATTTCCGTTATGAGGTTAAGTTTTCTTTTTAAATTACTTGCCTTTAAAATGATGACCGGGTTGCTATCTAAAATAATAGCAAGCCATTGTTTGGCATGTTTTGAAAACTTTTGAACTTCTGCTCAAACTTCATTTCAGCATCGTTTCATAATTTAACATGACATTTATAAGACGTAATTGGTTATCAATTTTCAAATGACATGCCATTATTACCTCTTTTTATATTTTCTCAATTTTTAATTTTTTCTTTGGTTTTAAATATTTTATATTTTTGTATTTTGTTTTTATAAAGGTTTTCTGAAAATGAAAAATCTTTTTTGTTTTTTCTTGTTTTTAATATATATACATATTATATACATGATATTTGAATAGGTACCAACACTATTCTTCCGCTTCATTTGCCAATTGTTTCAGGGACTCTTGCGTATTCCACTATCGCATTCCTGCTTGTTTGATAAGAAATCCAATTTCTTTCATTTGACAAGGGCTTTAGTGAAGATGTCCGCTAGTTGATACTCCGTATTGACAAAGTAAAGCTCTACTGCTCCGTTCTCAACTTGCTCTTTTATGAAGTGGAATTTGATGTCAATATGTTTTGATCGAGAATGTTGAACATTGTTGCAGCATAAGATAATAGCGCTTTTGTTATCACAGTACATTGGAATTTTATTGAATCCAAGGCCATAGTCGGTAAGCTATGATCTCATCCAAAGGACTTAAGCACAACAGCCAGACAAGGCAATATATTCAGCTTCCGTACTGGATATCGCAGTGCTTTTCTACCTTTTTGTTGACCAGCTAACAAGTCTGTCTCCTAATAATTGCATACTGCCAGATGTACTTCGTCTAATATCTTGGCAACCTGCATGATCAGCATTTGCATAAGCTGTTAGAGCAATAGAAGAATCCTTTGGATACCTGAGTCCAGTTAACGGTTCCTCTTAGGTATTAAAGGTTTCTTTTTATGGATGCTAAGTGCTTTTCGATAGGCTTTTGCCTTGATTCCGGGAAACACTTGCATTACAACAAATGTAAGGTCTGGTCTACTGGCTGTGAGATACATAAGGGTGCCCACCATTCCATGATAGTGTGTAGGGTCAACGACTTTCCCTTGTGTATCATCATCCAGTTTAGATTTCTCTACCATTGGAGTATCCACGGGGTCACTAGATTCCATAACATAATTTTTCAAAGATTTCATGAGATATTGTGACTTGGTTTAGAAGATGCCTCTGGGACTCTGTGAATTGTCATCCTAGGAAAATGATTTTTTGCCCATCATCGAATAATTAAACTTTGAACACATTATTTTTGAAATTGGTCACAATTAGTTTTCAGGTGTAGTAGACGCAAATATTTTATCATCAACATAGATTATGTACTAATGAGAATCTTTGCCTTGTCTTTGATGAACAATGTGGATCCAGGTTTTCTTTAACGTAATTCCTGAGTGAGTAGAAACTTCGACATAGTTCTTACCAAGCGCAAGGAGTCTTGTTTCAACAGAGAGAGCACATTCTTAAGCTTGTCATTGATTTGGATTGTCTTTATCCACAAAAAACCGTATCGGTTGGTGGAATAAATAAAAACTTTCTTAGCGTTGATATCGTTAAAGAATGCCGTTTAACATCCATTTGGTAACTATCTTATTATCGTGAGCAGCTATGCAAGGGGAAATTTAAAATAACATAAGTCTAGACAATTAGAGCAAAAGGGATTTCTCAAAATCTAAATCCTACTTCTTGACGGTAACCAATGATGAACACAAACGAGTCCTCGTTCTTTTGAAATCACTCCTAATTCATAAGTTTAACCTTGTAGATCATTTTAAAAGTAAATGTCATCTCTTTATCGGTACGAGGATCGAGCTCCCAGACTTTAAAAAGTTCAAATTCATTAAGCTCATTTGCATTGCTTCAATCCAAACTTGCTTGAGTTAATGGTCTTTATAGTTCTATGGTTCAACTGATGTGAGAAAGGATCATAGTATCAAAATAAAGATGTTCATGGAGTTGGAGTCTAGTGTAAACAGGTCTTCGATGATCACCGATGATGTTGTCATAAAGGAATGATCTTAGTCCATTTGTTAACATGTTCCAAGTTAGGAGCAGCAGTTTGCACAATAGTGGGAATAACATCCGAAGAAGAAGATGCTTTAGAATTGTTTTCTAGAATTGGAATTCCAAAGAATGGATCGTTATTATGTGCGCAACATCTAAGTCATGATTCTCTTCTTTAACATCATTAGAAATGAAAGGAGATTGAGTTTCAGGTGTTGTTTATGAGTTACTAGGTGAGGGTTCATCTTGGTCAACAGTTGTTGAGGAAGGTGAACCAAGGTGAACCGGTTGATGCAGCAGGTTCTAGAGCTACTACTTCAGAAATTAGAGCAATGACTTTAGGGGCTGGATGATCAAAACTTGATGGAGGGTAGAGTAATTCATCAAATAGTGGTTGAAACAAAAGATCCTAATCAGTTCTTGAAGGTGGTATAAACAGTGTTGAAGGAGGAGGATTTGGCACGAGTCCTAAACTGATTGTTGTAGGACTCATTTCATGAAGTGTGGGTTCTAAACTGTTGTGTCCAGAAGTCATCGCTGTCAGCTCATCAAAATCTACATGATTTGTTTCGATGATTCGTCTGGTACGTCGGTTGTAAATTCGAAATGCTTTCTTTGTGGGTGCATAGCCAATGAAAATACCAACATCAGCTTTCGGTTGTAACTTTCCCAAATTCTCGCTATCATTTGTCGGATACAAAGTGCACCAAGTACGTGGAAAATGGATAGATCTAGATGTTTGTCATGTAAAAAAGTCATATGGTTGTTTTGTCAATGACGAAGCGTTTGATGGAACAATTTTGGGTATTAATACATGCGGGTAGCAATATTTCTGCCATAAAAATAGATTCATTTTTAACTTCAAACGTTTTGGGACTCACATAAATATGTTGTTCCACCAGCCTGTTCATCTTATGAAAGGACGTTTTTAGACTTAATCAGTAAGTTCATCAATTTAAATATTGATTGTAATGTGTTGAATAATGTTCCTTCAGTGCTTTTAAATTGGAATAATCTTCATCCCTAAAACATCTTTTGTAGGTTCTAAACCCTACGATCCCTAAGTGAATGACTTGTTGGTCATGGTTCTTTCTTTGACAACCACGACGTCAAAGCCAGCAGATGGTGTTTAAGTTTTTTCGAACTTGATTTACCATGCCGTCATTTTGGAAGTTTTCTTTTGGAACTCTACTTTAGTAGGTCTACTAGAAGGTCTTGGATCTGAAAGATTCATAGAATTCTAAGACCAAAAAGGCTTGTTCGTAGTAATTCAGTTTGTGAAACATTTCGTTTTTTTTAAATATCTTGAAAAAGTTGTTTAAGAGCAGTATATTCAACTGGTGTATATTAACTTTCTTTTCTAAAACCATTGGTCTGTGTTTTCAAAAGCATTTTTGTAACGACTCTTTCTTCAGCAAGCTTTAGGGTATCTTCATGAGTCATGGAATCACAATAGCACTAGTGTTCTTAATTGACTATTACCATCATAAAGCTTTGTTTCCAATGCTGAGCTTTTCTTCAGGATAGAAAAGGATTTTTGAAAACGTTAGAGCTTGTTTAGTGTTTGGATAATAGAATAAACTGTGGTTTTGTCACATATTATGAACATGTTTGTACAGATTGATTCTTTTATAAACAATATTATACAGTATTTGATTACTTTTAAAAAACAATTTCTCTATTCTATGTTTCTAGATTATTCTTTCTTAACAATCATTGTTGAGAAGAGGTAATTGTTTGTATTAAAGATTCTTTTTTATTTTAAAGTTCAGAAAGAGTTTGTTTAAGACGATCAATCTCTACAGACTATTCACATGAATCTAAAACGTTATCTTTACTTTTTAATTCAACATTTTGTCCTTCTTTCAAAACTTTAACTTGTTATTTATATCTTTCAAGCATCCAGCGTTAAATATCATTGACACTTTTATGTACTGATTTATCTTGGTGTGCAATTAAATTACGTAGGTTTTAACAGTTGTTCAATCATAGTTAATATCAGTGATTCTTGTTGTAAAGTGAGTTAGAAAATTATGACAGTGCCTGTTTATGATTATTTCAAATACTGTGAATAAGGAATGATAGTCTATTAATTGGTTTATTTCAGTCTCTGAAGGATTCACAACACTCAAGAAGACGGCATCGCCTGCACAACTTGATTCATCAAGTTGTTATCCATATTATCATGATTGTTTACCTCAGTGAGAGCATCTGAACCATAATGAGATAAAATCATGATATGTGTTTAATCACATATCATTTTTCTTTATTAAAATGAGCTTAAATAACCAAAAATACATGAAAATGCAATGTATATGTATGTATTGTGCAGGTAATGGATAATCATAAAAGGTCAAAAACAAAGCCAAAAATGACAAAACCGAGCACGAGATTAGAAGAGTATGGGAAAACAAAGCCAAAGGTATATTCAATAATAGGCCAACCGTACTGTTTACCTGGGTCGGGTTCAGCCATTACTTTTGAATAATAAGAATCCCAAGCCTATATTTTCCCATTCAAACCCAATTAAAATAAATAGTACTAATATGCCAAATAAGAAAATATTATACATAAAGCCCAATCCCAAATAACCCTTGATATAGTCCAAGTAAATTTTATTAAACGTGGGTCAAACTTTCATGTTTATCTCCCCCCGGTTTTTACTCTTAACGTTTAACGAGGGTAAACCTCCACCAATCTACACGCTCCCTCTATCTAGAAGACCTACGTGGCAAGGTTTGCATCATATCCTTGACACGCTGGCGATCCTAAAGGGTGTGATTGGTTGAAGATACATGGGGGTGATCCAAGGGTGCAAAGAGATAGATTGAGGATTGGTTATGATTCAAAGGCCGAGATTGAAGCTTATGGAACGCTCCTCAAGCCTAGGACCTTCTCTCGTTCACTATAAATAGAGGGGCTCTATCACAAAGGAAAATGATCTAGCTTAGTGTAGTTTTTAGTAGCTTGTTATAGCAACTTTAGCTTATTTCCTGCTTATCTTTAATGTATTTTCCTTTTTAATCCTTGTAATCTCTTTTGATATTTATAAAATTCAAGTTTCACTTAAACTGTGTTTTAAATTTATGTTCTACTTATATGAAAATTAGTTTAAGATGTGTCTAAATGTGACTAAATAAGCTCAATAAGCTACGTTACCTTTCAAGCTAGCTCTTATTCAGTTAAGCTTTCTTTAAGCTTAACTAAATAAGCCATTCACCTTAATCACTTCAAAAGTCAGTTTTAGCTTAAATAAGGATGATAAGCCAGATTTGGATGGCTTATGGACTTTACCCAGCTTGTTTTAACAAGCTGGAGCTTGTGATAAGTCTTTAAGAGTACTTTAGTCATGTTTTGAGCAAAGGGACAAAGGTGACTTTCTTTTTATATTTAAGATAATTTCTTATTCAGCTTATTAGACTGCTTATTTGTGCTTAATCTCTGCTTATTTGTGCTTATTATGCTTAATGTTAGCTTATTATGGTAGTATGTAGTTTAGACATAGTTTAAATTTTGTTTTGAATCAATCTGCTCATTATTAGTCAAAAATTGATTATTAGTTGTGCTTTTTGTTTAATGTGCTTATTTTTCCTTTTGTTTTTGCTATTTTTTTTGTCTTTAAAAGTCATAATGCTTAATCTGTTTTAGTATTTTTAGAGTTTATTTGGTACAATTCAGCTTAAAATAGAAATTTCAATATTTAAAGGGGTGTTTAGGATAAGAGGTTATAATGCATAAAAGTTGTGGCAGTTTGTTTTTGAGAATAGATTAAGTTTTCATAAGCTCTTATTTAGTCTTAACTCTAGTTTTTATAAGCTTTAAATTAGTTTAATTAAGTTTTTGCAGTTTGTTTTATCAAATCTTAAGTTTGCTAATCAAAATAGTCTTCAAACTGCTTATTTGGAGTAATTTCTTAAAAGTCTACTAGAGGTATTGATTTTATGCTATAAATTAGTTTTAAGTGAATCATGATGCATCTGTTTTAAGTTAATAGGCTTTGGAAAATCCTTTTGTGAAATTTAGTTAGAAACAGTCAAGTATAGAACTAGTATATGGTCTTTTCTTAAAAGTCTAAGGTTGTAAATCAAATAGAGGTTAGATTCTAGCTTATCTTTAATAAAATTTGTTTGCAATTAGCTTAGTATGGTCTGTTCTTAATCTGTTTTCATTTTATAGTATGTCAAATGTGATTTTTGGAGTCTTAAAACTAAGCTACAAATTGTCTTTAAATATTCTAAAAAGCCAAAAACAAGTAGTTTGTCTGTCTTTTTCATTTTACTTTTTCTAGCTTATTTCTTTATCTAGTTAGCTTATTTCAGCTTATTTGAGTCATTTGAGTTTAGTACTAAATCTGCTTTTGCTTTTTTTTTATCTTATTCTCATTGCTTATTAGCCTTTAATCTTAACTTAAAATTGGTCAAAAGTCCTTTTAGACTCTATTGGTGTTAATCTGTTTCAATGTTTAGAGTTGCTTATTAGCTTATTTTTCTTGGTTAAATCTTGTCCTTAATGCTTATTAGGTATAACTTTAGGACTGTTTTTAGCTTATTAGATTTCTAGTTGCTTATTAAGTCCAAAAAGCCAAAATAATTTAGCTTATTTTCTAAGTATTATGAAAACCAAGCTGTTGCCTTTTAATTGCTTTTTCTTAGCTTAATAATAAGTTTCAGTCCTAAGTCCATTTGTTAAAAGTGCTTATCTTAGCCTTAAGTTTAGGTTTGTCAAAAAGAAAAATAAAAAAAATGTCTTTGCAGAAAGGTAGGTCACAGGACTCGAACCTGTGACCTCCCCTTCACAACACCAACACCTTAACCAGCATGCCCTTGGGACTTTTCGTTATAGTATCATTTCATTTATTTCTTATATGCATTTAGAGTTTAGCTTATGTTGCTTATTTGTTTTTTCTTGGCTTATTGGTTTCAGCTTATTTGTTCCTTTTTCTTTGTAAAACTCACTTTTAGCTTAAAGTATTTTTTTAAATTTTCATAAATTTTAGCATTATGTTTAGTATTTTAAATGTAATTATAGTTTTTATTTAGTTTAAAAAAAATTGTTTTAAAAATTCAAAAAATCATTTTTGGATGTTTAAAAAAATAGATTAATGCATTTTAGTTTAGAAATTCGCAATTTTAATTTTTTACGAGTTTATTTTGTTATTTTTTCGTTAGTCTGTTAGTTATTAATTAATTGTTAAGTGTTTAAATGTCATTAGAACTTTTAAATTGCTTTAATTTTCTAGTTTAGCGTGCCTTTATATGCTTTCCCTTTGCGTTATTAGATTTAGAAACCAAAACCAAAACTTAAATGACAATCAAGCTCGATTTTCAACATGAACGTAGATTTCCATTCACCTCTCACCGAGCGGAACGATTACCTTGTTAAGTACTTATTATTATTTCCTAAGAATATTTTGTTTGTACTTTGCTTATGTGTGGGTCTGCTTGTGTATATATATATATATAGATATATATTATATATATATATATGTACTATATATATATTATATATTCTATTTATATAATATATATATGAGGGTTATTTGTTTGATACGTATCTTAACGTATAAATCAAAATGGCGTCGCTGCCGGGGAGAGGTGTAGCGATTTTTACGGGATTGTTCGTGTTCGAGCCTTGAAGATCCTTTCCCCGTGAAAGTTTTCGTTTTATTTTATATAAAAAATACAAAATTATTTTATACTTCTATTTTTATTTTCTTTTATTTTAATATTAAAAATAACTGTGTTGTCAATTGTTAAATCGACTCACCTTTAGATTAACAAACTGTAAGAGAGGTATAAAGAGGGACGATCTTACGAACTTCGACCCGAAAGGAGAAGGTTTTTAAAACGCTTTGCGCTTACCCGCTCCTCCGCTTCTTTGTGCGTTTTCTAGAGAGCTACCGTGCACCTTTGACTATCGGTTACCAAAAATATTTTTCTTTCTTCAATTTCTTTTCCTTATGTATTATTTTTTAAAAAATCTATATTTATTTATTCTCTATCCTCTATATTCGTTTCATTCTATTCTCTTATCCCTCTTATCCGATAATTCTTCAACATGTCTTGGTTTTCGAGGTGCTCGTGGTGTGGAGGTCCGTTTAACAGTAGAAATTATCGGCATTGTACCAATGTGAGTTTCGAAGATGAGCCCGTCTATGACTCTAATCCAAATTCTTATAATCAAACTCCTGATTTTTCTAACCCACTTCCACAGCACAACTACAAGACACACTCGAGGTCCGACACAGGATTAGCTTTTCAAGTAGAATTTGCAAAACTTCAGCAGAACTTTGAACGATTTATGGCTCAGCAGAGTTGCTCATACTGTGGTGGTCCTTTTAACGGTGGAAATTATCCAAGTTGTAGCATTGTAGGAGCCGGAAACGAGTTTGTCCATGACCCTAATCCTTTTCCTTACGATAATACACACGACCTTTATGATCACCACCACAGCACCACATGTCGTGACATAATAGTTGCGAGTTATGTGGGAACGATTCTCACTATGGTTATGATTGTCCACCAGGGTTCCCGCTTGTCTATGAGCAGGAACCGTGCTACAATCAAAACTTTGGTGATAATTATTATCCACAAAATTCACTGAGTTATCCACAACAATATCTTTGTTGTGAAAACTGTGGGGGTCCTCATGCGAATTTTCAGTGTCAACCGAGGAATCAGAACTTCTATGAGCCTAATCTTTGCTATAATTCTAACTCTTCCAGTTTTGACCAACCTACACAGACATCCATCGATCATCAACCTCCTAAAGAAATGAGTGTCTGAGAATTCTACTTAGAGGAAAAATTCATATGCTTTACAAGCCGTTTGTGAAAAGTCAAGTCAACAAGAGCAGGTAGCTACTGTTAGTACTCATACTCCCGAGCCTTCGCGACGTTTCAATTTTTTTTACGATGATGATGAAGATGACGATGATGATAATGATGACGAGGAGAGTACTATTCCTTTGAATGAAGTTATTTCTCAAATTCCTCCGTCTATTGCAATCACACCCGTCTTACAGACTATAGAGCCCGATGACTCTCTCAACAAGGGGGATGAGTATCTTAGCACTATTCTTGAAAAGGAATAAGACAAAGTAATAAAGTCTAGTGTTAAGGACCTTGTCCCAGTCCCAAGTGAGTCCAAGGATGCATTCGATAATGACAGTGAGTGTGATTTGCCTTTTTGTGATAATCCTGTAACTTTCTCTAATCCTCTCTTCGATGCTAATGAGGATTTTACTTCTTGTGATGACGAGTCACTTCCTGAGGAGGATGTTCCAGAAGAAAATTTTAAAATTTATTCGATCCCTCTTTTTGAATTTGATGAAGAGTACATCTCTAGTGACGTAAATCCTCTTTTTAATGAGGTGTTAGAGGACATCGAGAACAAGGACTCTTATGTTTTGACCCTTGACAATCTGTCTTTACTAGTCACACTTATTTGCAAGCTGGAGGTGATTTCGTCTTTACTAGTGTTTTGACCCTGGAGGTGATTTCGTTGTAATTTTGCATATCTATTATATATAACTTTGTTGTTAATTAGCTGGTTATGGTTGTCTTAATATTTTTTTGTTTATGTTTGTTCAAATGTGATTTTTGGAGTCTTAAAACTAAGCTACAAATAGTCCTTTAAATATACAAAAAAAGCCGAAAATGTAGTTTGTACTGTCTTTTTATTTTTCACTTTTATAGTTATTTCTTTATCTAGTTAGCTTATTTCAGCTTATCTGAGTCATTTGAGTTTAGTACTAAATCTGCTTTTGCTTTTTTTTAGCTTATTCTCATTGCTTATTAGCCTTTAAACTTAACTTAAAATTGGTCAAAAGTCCTTTTAGACACTATTGGTGTTAATTTGTTTCAATGTTTATAGTTGCTTATTAGCTTATTTTTTTTGGTTAAATCTTGTCCTTAATTCTTATTAGGTCTAGCTTTAGGACTGTTTTTAGCTTATTAGATTTCTAGTTGCTTATTAAGTCTAAAAAGCCAAAACAGTTTAGCTTATTTTCTAAGTATTAAGAAAACCAAGCTGTTGCCTTTTAATTGCTTTTTCTTAGCTTAATAATAAGTTTCAGTCCTAAGTCTATTTGTTAAAAGTGCTTATCTTAGCCTTAACTTTATGTTTGTCAAAAATAAAAATAAAAAAAATGTTTTGCAAAAAAGGTAGGTACACAAAGAAATCGAACCTGGTGACATCCCTCTTAACAACACCAAACACCTTTTACCTGCTTGACACTTGGGACTTTTTTGTTATAATATCATTTCATTTATTTCTTATATGCATTTAGAGTTTAGCTTATTTTGCTTATTTGATTTTTCTTGGCTTATTGGTTTCTGCTTATTTGTTCCTTTTTCTTTGTAAAACTCACTTTTAGCTTAAAGTATTTTTATAAATTTTCTTAACATTTTAGGATTAAAGTTTAGTATTTTAAATTTAATTTATAGTATTATTTAGTTTAAAAAATAGTTTTAATTAGTTTTATAATATTCAAAAAATTATTTTTGAGTTTTAAAATTGATAATGCATTTTAGTTTAGAAATTTGCAATTTTAAGTTTTTAGAGTTTATTTGTTGTAAATTTAATAAATAAAATGTACTATAACTTAAAGTACACAAAATCAAAATTAACAAATAAACACTTCAATTGAAAGTACCCGAAAAGAAAATATCAAAAAATCCAATTCGATCAACATTAAGAAAACATAAACAAAGTTATAGTACAAGCGAAATAAAAAGAGCGATATGAAAAGATAAAAAAAGAACGTGTAAACAATATATTTCAGCCTTATTCGGTGCCCTTTCAATGTTTAGTTGATTTCATATTTTTAATACAAATAATGTCTAAAAACGTTATTTATATTTTTTGACCTCTTGATGTTTTGAAGATAACAAAATGTAAAAACGTTTACGATAAAAATAAACGTTTACAAGTTATTAAATTTCCATTTCAAATGTAAATCACTTAAGGTATGTATAAACAAATCATTAAACATAATTAGTGAACAAGAAAATATTTTTTCTTAACCATCACATTTTCACAAAAGTATTTTTACAAAAAATAAATATATACAAAATACTTTTTAAATAAAAAAATGTTTTATTTAAACATAAAAATTCAAATCTGGTTTCCCCCTAAAAATAGAACCTTCTATACCAGATAAAACATTTCCTACTAAAAGACAAAAAGGGGAGCGTCAGTCTACGGCGGCCCCCTGATAGGCTGGGCGGCCCTCAAATATATCTGGGACCGCCAGGACCGCCAGCAGTGACCGTTGGGTTTTTCTGCCTATAAATACTACACTATTCCAGCTGAAAAACAGACCTCTTTGCACGAATTTTTTCAGTCATCTTTCTCTCTCTAAATCTCTTGATGACTAACATTGTTTGAACTTGTTTCAAGTGATCCAATCTCTTCTTTCTCATCTCTCCTCTCTATCAAGTGCAAGAGAAGAACATTCGTATTCGACAAGAAACGAATTATTGTAGCCTAGTGATTTCTCCTTCTTTCTTCTAGAACCAAATCTCTATCTTGATTATCTTGTGTGATTGTGTAAATCAGATAGTGTAGATCTTGTGATTGTGTATTACTTGTGAAGTGGTAGATTGGTTCTAGCTAAGATTAGGACTCGACATTTAGCTTAGTGTCGGAAAACAACGTAAGCGACGTGTAATTGCTTTTCTCATCCTAAAGGGAGCTTGTTGACATAGTGAAATCTCGAGTAGGATACTCGGCAGTGGAGTAGGGCGAAGAGGAGCTTCGTAGCTGAACCATAATAAATCTTGGTGTCTTGGTTTGATTGTTCCTTCCCTCATCTCTTTATATTGTTGTGATTCTTACTTATTGTTTATTTAGTTATAACTAGTAGATACATACATTGTTGGTTCATATTGTTGGTTGGTTGAACATATATTCGGATCTAACAAATTTTAGAAGTAAAATTTTAAAACGCTAATTAACCGGTAAACTATTCAACCCCTCCCCCCTTCTAGTTTCCACAATTGGTATCAGAAGCCGAGGTCACTCAAGATTTTTAAAATATACTGTATTTTAAAGCTTGGATCGATCTATGGATTCCGACAAATATCTGGAAGGGCAATCCATGCAAAGACCAACACTTTTTGAAAGTGATAGTTTTATTTATTGGAAAAATAGATTCGAAACATATGTTAAATCAAAAGATCTTGATCTTTGGCATCTTATTACTAACGGTGATTTTCAACCTATTCAACAAAATTCGGAAACCAAATTAGATGAGGTTATAACGAGGCTTGCGAAAAATAACGAAGCCAAAACGGTTATTTACAATGCTTTGCAAAGAAAAGAATATAAAAGAATTTTCATGTGTAATACGGCAAAAGAAATTTGGAAAACTTTGTTAATCACCCATCAATGTAATAACCAAGTAAAATATACCAAGATTGACTTTTTGGTACAACAATATGAATAATTCGTCATTTCTGAAGAAGAATCTATAGATAGTGCTTTTGCTAGATTTAATGCTATTATTGCTAGTCTAAAAGCTCTTGATGAAGGTTATTCTAGCAAGAATTATGTTAGGAAGTTTCTTAGGGCTCTACATCTTAAATGGAGAGCAAAGGTCACGGAGATTGAAGAGTCGAAAGAGTTAACATCACTGTCACTTGATGAACTTATCGAGAATCTCAAAGTTCACGAGATGATCATCAAGAAAGATTCTGAAATAGTCAAAGCTAAGGGAGAAAGAAAATATCTTGCTTTAAAGGCTAATAAAGAATCTAGTGATGAGGAGTGTTCGACTTCTGGAAGTGAAGACGAAGAATACGCTGTGGCGGTTAGAGACTTCAAGAAGTTCTTCAAGAGAAGAGGTAGATTCGTGAGACAACCTCGGAACGACAAAAAGACGTTCTAAAGAAGCCGAGATGACAAGAACGGCAAAAGTGATAGAAAATGTTTTATATAACACCCTGTGTTTTCAAGTCTTTGACGACGTCGATAAATATGCTATTTATTTTTAGTGTTGTACGCGTTTGCTTGAGAATGTCCAAAACCACCAAAAGACAAGAACCAAAGAGCTTTTGTCGAAGTTCTGGAGTGGATAGCGTGGGGGGGGGGAAGAAGATGATGATAGGTCAAAAACAAATTGGTCTCATGTAGCTCTAGCATTAAGTGAGGTATGTATCAATCCTCTTACTTATTGATGAAAACTCAGTCAAAAGATGATTGTTTAGTGTTTATGATAGTGGAAATATGATAAACTGTGCAAAATGAATTTTTAAAGATAATCACTAAAAATACAAATTAAAAGCACTAGAAATATATTCAAAAAAGAACTTAGTATTCTAAAAGAAAAAGTGCCTACACTCGAGCAAAACAAGGAGTTGATCTGAGTGTGTTAAATGTCATATTCTACAATTGACAAATGAAAAGCTTAAAGAGGAAACACCTTAAACTAACCAAGTTTTGAAAAGAGCACACATTTGCCTTAAATGAATGTGAAATAATCAAAACCCTCCATTGAAAAGTTTAGGTTTAGGGGTTAAATCTTTGAAGCACATCCATGGAAACTAAGAAAATAAATTTTGTGAAAGCTCCTAAAAAGGTATTCTCTGATGGAGGTCCCATAAATATGGGCGGCCCCCTTAGTGTGCATGCGGCCCCCAAAGTATAACAACCCGTAATTTTCATCAATGTAATTATCCATCTATTAAATTAGATGCATTGTAATATCCATCTATTATATATATATATATCACCTTTTTACAGGGAAATTTTTGCTTTATCTCATTATGCAACATAACTTGCATCTCTAAAGTAAACGAGCTCACGCAACCTACCTATGCCAATTCTATCTATGTTTATATCATGTAAACATCCTAATATGTCAAGTCTATATGACTTGATATCATTTACAATACATTAGTACCAGGTTAATGTACTTTTCAAACGTATTTTCAAAACAAGCATTAAACGTTAACGTTATATCAAAACCCAATATAATTAATGTATACAGATAAAAATGAAGATGCATAGCCACTAAAGCATGTGTACAATGATAACAATAACACAACATATGAATATCTTTTCTCCCTCTAAAATCAGTTACAACTTTCTAAGCACAATGTACAAGCTAATCCAGCTAAAAACCTAATTAGGTCATTAAAGCTCCTAAATTTACATGTTTAAATTTTAACCACCCGACTGTTTAGGACCAGGTACAAGCACTTAATTCATGACTCCTAAACCCTAAACCTAAACCTTAAGTCATCCGTAAAACCCAAAATCTACAACCCTAAAAAACCCTAATTCATTTTAAACCGACACTAAACCCTAAACCTTAATCCTAAACCTTAACCTAATCCCTAAACCCTAATCCTAACATTAAACCTTAATCCTAAACCCTAAACTACCCTAAAACCTTAAACCTAACCTCGATCCCCCCTATAGTGTGTGTGTGTGTAACCTAAAAACCATAAAACCTATCTTAACTCGTGACCCATTTAAACCTGGCAACCTACCTATTTATTTCATTTTGACTCTTTTCACCCAAACAAGCACCCTAAGGAACCTCTATGACAATCACCAACATTCAACAAGCAAGCAACTAAGCACTCGATCACCTCCCGTGCCACCATGTTTAGCTTTCCATCACCTCCTCTGTCCACCCCTTTGTAACTCGTCACCTCCTACCTTCACCATAACCTTCATCAAGCTTAGCTACACCTATATCCCTCAAGAGTCATCACCATAGCTTTCCTTAGACATCTATCCTAGCCTTGACACTAATCAAAACATCAAACTTGGCCACCAAGGTGTTTTTGCACCTATAAATAGCCGAACACCCCCATTCATTCAAATCACACCTCAAAATCTATCACACACACAAATGGAGTTCTAAGGAGGATCAAGGAAGGTCAAGTGAAGTCCCTAAGCTCATAATAGAAGCCAAGAATCAAGAGAAAGGAACCCTTGAAGTCGTTACTAGGCGTAAGAACTCGAAAACCCCATTTCGACCCATATTAGCTCAAGTAAGCTCAAAATCTTGTTCAATAAGCTTATAATCTGTATTAGAATGTTCATAATACTATTAAGATTATATATGAACTCTTGTTAAAGCCTTGAATCCTCAAACCCATGGCGTTTTTTATATTAAAACCCAAAAATGACCCATTTTGATTTTCTAGTTTTTTATCTAACGATCAATTTTCTAAACTTTTCTTTATGTTAGACAACTTATTTTAGGCTTATTCTAACAAAGCCTAATAACCTACAAATATCATTGAACCCTAAAATAAGCTTGCAGTGGCTTTTGACTAATTTGTAAATATTTTCCATGCATAGGGGTAGAACCATAATTTCTGAAATTTATAACTAGAGGTGATGAAAATTGGTCATTATTCCAAAGTTATAACAATAAGGACTGATAGTCTTAATATAACACATACCAATGTTGCCACTATAAACGGACATAAATGACTAACACACATACCAAAAATACATTGTATTGTATTTTGCATTTGAGTATTTGCCAGGAAAACAAACGGACATTCAAGAAAAGAGCAAAAAGAAAGCACAAAAACAAACAAATATCCAACACGGGAAGTAAGGACAAGTCCAAGTCGAGAGTCTAAAGTCATCCGCATGAAAGAAAAAACAACTTTGGGGCCAAAACTGCCATAACCCAAGTTGTATTGCAAAAGAGAAAGACAAGGTTTAAATTGCAAAAAGGGTAGAGATTGCATTAATTATATAACTAAGGGGAACTCATTTTCGCCTACTCCCCAAAAATCTCCTATCCCTGCCCAACAACCCAGGTACAAACTGGTATGTCGCCCATACCTCTCCACTGGCAAAACCACTTTCTCTCCCTACCAAAATCATTTCAATCCACCCTACAACCTCCCCTTATTGTATAAATGCACATGTTGGCATGCCTCCCTTATCCCCAAGCATTTTCGATGGCAGATTGTCTCCAAAGAAAGCTCAAAAGAAATCATAGGGTGGGGATGTTGCTTGATATTCTACTCACACTACAAGCACACTTTTTTATCTCTAAAAAGAACAAAGCTACAAGTCAAGAACTTCGGCTACACACACCACACCCTTTTTTTTTTCACACACACACACACACACACTGAGGCTTCTAGTTTTAATTTTTAGTAACTAGTTAGTTTTAAATTAAGTGTTCATTGTTCAATCTAGCTTAATTCTTAAGTCATTTACAGCTTTTACTTTCACTTTGTAACACTTTTTAAGTTTAATGCAAATTTAAGTTTTTTAAGTCAATTACAATACAGTGTTAAGTTCTTAGATCATATGTTTTTGTGTCACAAATCACGTCCTCGAAATATACCACAAGCAGCTTAGGTATTGATGATAAGCCAGTCTGGATGGGCTTATGGACTCACACTAGCTTGTTTTAACAAGCTAGACTTGTAGATTGTTGATTTAACCTGTTTTTGAGCAAGTGGTGGTTGTAAATCTCCTCTCTTTTTCTCACTTTACTCAGAACTGTTAGTTCATTTGTTAGCACTGTTGGTTTTAAGTTAGTACTGCTAGACCAATTCATGCTTATTTAAGTGCTTATTATGGATTGAAATTTGCTTATAAGTGTTTTACGTTGTTATTTGATAATCTGTTTTTAATTAGTTTGAAATAAAAAATGATTTTTGTAAAAGTTGAAGCGTTTTAGATCAAGCATAACAACTCTAAGTTAGTACTAGCTAGTTTCAGTTAGAACAGTACTAACTTCCCACTACACTGGTAAGTTTAAACTTTTTTGGAACAGCACTAACTTAACACTACCAGTACTAACTCCAAGTTAGTACTGTTAGTCTTAACTGTTAGTACTGGTTGTTCAACTTAGCTTATCAGCTTATAATTTCTGCTTATTTAAGATTTCCTTAGCCTTTTAGAGTAGATTAAACCATTTTCCTTTACTTTCTTTAGGGGTAAGCTTATTTAAGTTTATTTCCCTTTTCAGAATATTTTCAAGAGTTTATCAGTTTTAGTTTTCTAGCTTATTTATCATTATAATCTATTCTGGTTGCTTAATCTTAAGCTACATGCTATATTAGGAAGTTAATATCTGTTTTAGCTTACTTGCTTATTTCTTATTTCATAGTGTTTTGCTTAAGCTAACAGTACTAACTTTAGCCTAGCAGTACTAACTTCAAGTTAATACTGTTAGTTAATACTGTTAGTACTGTTGTTAGTACTGTTGTGTTTATCTTGTTAATTTAGCTTAATTGTTTTTTGTATTTGCTTATTTAGAGTTAGTTTAGCCTATTTGATTTGTCTTAAAGTTTATTTGAGTTTATTTGTGCTTTAGTGTAAAAGTTTTAAGTATTCCTAGTTTTTATTCTTGTTCTAGCTTATTTTCTTTGCTTATTTTTATGTGCATTTACTCATTAAGTTTAGTTTCCAATCATATTCACATTCCTTGTGACATTCAAACACAAATCATCAATCGTCTTGCGATTTTCCATCTCTAGCCTCGTTGGGACATAACGACCCGGGAACACTCTATACTGCTTCCGGTTTTCTTGATCTCGCGTATCTTGATCCTTGTGTTGTATTTATATTGGTTTATAACATATATAGATATGTTTTAAGGAGTAAGTTTCGGCGAATCAAATTTTGGCGCCGCTGCCGGGGAGGCTGTGAAAACGATTACCGTTACGTTTGAAAATTTGTGTTTAAATCTGTGAATATTTTCTTTATAAAAACATAAAAAGTACAAAAATATTTTTCATTTTCTTTTACTAGTATAATTATAATATTAAAAAAATATATATATAAAAAAAAATATATATATATAAAAACATTGTCCATAAATAGAAATAAAAATAATTTGGTTAAAGAACACCATCAAAATAATACTCTCAACTGGAGTATTATCCATAATAAGTTCCCGAACAAAAGATTCAAAAACTTGCCTTTTGTGTCTCTTGCGAGGTACGGCTCACCTTTGAAAGTTAGACAAACTATAAGAGGGGTATAAGGAGGGTTGTTCCAACGAACTAAGACGACCCGAAAGGAGAAATAAGCTTCACGCTATCCCTCTCCTCCGCTCCTTTGTGAGTTTTTCTTTCGAAGAGCTACCGTGAAGCTTGCTGATTATCAGGTTTAAGTTGTCTTATCTCGTTTTGTCCATTTGTAAAATATGTTGTTTAAAAATTTCGAAAAACCAAAAATAATCTTCTTTTTCTTCGTATCATTTAATTCTTTTCTTATCCATCTTTATGTTTAATTCTTATGACGTCATTCAGCTATGGTTTAAATCCCTCTTTAATGCGAATAAAGAAGTGTCGTCTGTGCAGTTTATACACGCCAGACTGTGGAGTGTTCCAAGGAAGTCTCGAAGACAAAATTCTTGTTCCTGAACCCCTTCGAAATTGTGCAAGGTGTGCAAAGTGTGGAACCCCGGTTGATGGTTCATATTGTCGAGGATGTGCTCTTTTACGAAAGAAATTTAAGGAAGATTTGTTTGCTTATTGTGTTGAAAATTTCCAAGACTTTCCGGAATATTTGAAAGAAACTATCCGAGTCATCCGATGACAAACCAACGTTGTTAATGCTATCCTCAAGAGCAATCTTGTCAATCAAACACGGTGACAATTCCTCACCAAGTCCTCTACACATTGACCATTGTTGTCACGAGTGCGGTGATTCGTTAGATGGAATCTTTTGTCGACAATGCACGTGTAAGTCTTGTGGGAAAGGTGCTCATTACGGTTATAATTGCCCTCCGAAAGTTCCGACCATCTCAAATCCAGAACCATGCAAAAATCAAACCATTGATGTCGCCCTACAAAAACATTCAAAGTTTCAACAACAATTTCTTCTGCACATGCCAAAGAGTGGTTGCAATGAATACGATGGAGTTTGTTTTTATTTGTAAAGTTTGAAATGAACACAAATCAATGTTCAATTCCGTACTCTTCAAACCCCTATTGCAACCCATCCTCACACAACCACAATACATAACCATAACTCTTGTGAGATACGTTGGAACGACTCTCCATTACGGTAACGATTGTCACCCTCAAGTCGTTTGTCTACAATCAGGACCCATGTTCATCAAAACTTGATTATTTTCCACAAACTTCACCGAGTTTGCCCTTTCACAACAATACCTTTTGTTGTGAAAATTGCGGGGGTCCTCATGAAACTTCCAATGTCAACCAATGAAAGAAGACTATTATCATGACAGAAATCTTGATGATCATAATTCTTTTTGTTTTGGACCAAGTTCAACCCCCGCAATATACCGTCAATCATCCAATCTTCAATTCCCAAAATGAGCTTCTCAATTCTCAAAATAAGCTTATGGAACAAATGGCAACCTTACGAGATTTGGTTGATCAAGTCATACAAAAGAAGGAAGAAGAAAAGCGAATCGCGGAAGAACAAGCGGGTAAAGATCGATATTGGAAGATTCCCATTTGCTACGATGATGACGAAGACGACACCATTGCAATCACACCCGTTTTACCAATCAAGGAAACCGATAACTCTCTAAACATGGGGGACGAGGATCTTGACACTATTCCGGAAACGGAATCGGACGAATTCATAAAGTCCAGTAGTTTTGAGGACCTTGTCCCAATCCCAAGTGAGTCCGAAGGTATTCCCGACAAAATGTATGATGTGCCTCTTTGTGAAAACACCACCCCTCTTAATGCTCTCAATGAACATTCTGAGATTGTTGTCAATTCTGACGATGATAATTCTTCAAGTGATGACGATTATCCCTACGGTGAGAATATCGATTATGTCGATGCATTATCTCCCGATGTTGAGATCGTCAGCTTAGAGGTGGTGAAGATTATTGATCCGGAAGTTGGAAGGATTGATGATGACATTCTTTTAACAATCAAAGACGATATCATTCGTGAAAAATTATTGAAGGTCAATCTTCTTATTGCTAAGATCGATGCATTAAGAGATAATCCCACTCCATCATCCGAAGTTGTGATCAAGTCTACCTCCACATTTTCTAATCTTTTCTTGGAGGAGACTAACACATTTGATAATTCTATTCCCGAATCTGAAACTTTTCGCTTTAATCTAGAAGAGATTAGTAGTGGCAGTCCCACTACTCATTCTGAGTTATCTCTTCCGGATTATAAAGCTTTCTACATTGATAACGATCATTTTAAAGAAAAGAGTAGTGGCAGTACCACTACTCATGTTGATTTTTCTCAATATGATTCGTTTATCTTTGATCTTTCGAATGATCAGTTTCCTCCTGCCGATAGGAGTGACCTTAATCATGAGGAGTTCGCCGATGAACTCACTCACATCATGTCTCTCCCGGAACTTGAATGTTTCAAATTTAAGATTGAGCCCGATCCGGGAGATTTGACTTCTATTGACCTCGGGATTCGTAAGAATGTGTCTACAACTAATGTGAATGTACCATTAGAGGATGACCAATCTTCTCTCTTCGCTTATGTTGTATGGATCTTTCTTGCTTTTCTCACGTATCCCGTTGTCCCTCCATATCTTCTCTCCACCAGGAATGAAGATACCATTTTTGATCCCGGCATCTCAATTTATCATTCTTTTATGCCGGATGTATCTCATCGGAGTGGAACTTTCATAAAATTCAATGTTTATCCAAACCGCTTGAATGAAAGTCCGATGATGATTTTACCTTCCACTTGCTTCCCCATGGACCAATGAATTCGGGGTCGAGTCGAGCTTGTGACTCGGTTAACAAAAACAAGGCGCTTCGTGGGAGGCACCCCATGCTTATCAGTAGTAGTAGTAATAAATAAGTGTTTTTGTGTGAGAAGGCTTACATTTTCCATTACCCGTGTTTTGTCCATGTTTTGTGTGCTTTGTGTTGTATGTCCAGGATTTCCCGGATTGTGAAGACTCTCGTGCTTGCAGTATCCACATGAGTTTCACATCCTCAGCTTCATTTTGGGAATCCAGTATCCAAATCTAATCGACTAACGTTTTATCTTTTGGCACACTTAATAAACGGCCTTAGAGTTACGTAGGTGCCCCTTTCAAAACATCGAGGACAATGTTTAGTTCTAGTATGGGGGGGTCTTCGATTTGATTTTGCCTGCAGCCGTTGTTGTCACGTAATTCCGTTTTTACCACCAAATTTTTGCAAAAATACCAAAAAAATAAAAAATTTAAAAATTTTCAAAAATAAAATAAGTGTTTTGTCACAGTTTCGACTTTTTTTTTGGGTAGAATGATAATAATTTTTGACTCGATCGGGCGTATTGAGCCTTAGCTAGTTCCTTAATTGTAAGCTAAGCTTTCACGAGGTGAAGAACAAGAAATGATAGAGTTAAATATAAGTTTATGCGCTGAGCAAGATTCTTCTAATGCTTATATGAGTAACTTGTGATTTTTTTCTCCCATTAGCTTTTAATCCACCTAATCATACGTGCTCATTTCAATTCAACTAAGTCAATCGATGTTTTTATAAAAAGCTTCAAATTTGTAACTTGATTCTTTAAAGCGAAGTTTTTTTTTCTGTTCTTAGTAAATTAAAAGTTAAAATGCAAAAATGCATGAATAAAATATGAATGCAAAAACGCATGAATATTGAAATAATGCCAATAAGTCATACTTTGATCATATGGAGCACTGTAAAAAGAATTTTCGGGAATATCCCACTGCCCTAACCACGAGGGGGGGTTCAAACTAAGACGTCTTTACTTCTAGGGATTTGGTGTGTTGTGATATCTCACTTAGAAGAAAGGTCTAGGTGAGGGTTTCAAACCTAAATACTATCCTTAGCCATTTTAGAAGAAGGTTGACGTGGATTTCCCACTACGACTAGCAACGGGGTGGGTTGTTCAAACTAGAACACCGTCGTGTTGTTGTGATATCCTATAAGGGAGCGAGGCCTAGGTAGGTGTTCAAACTAAGCAACGCATTCCTAGCTTTAAGAACTTATGATTATGATGATGAAGATGTTGCAAAAAGTTCTACAGTTAAATTTTCGTTCTTTAAAATCAAGTTACAAGGTCCTAATAAGTTGTTGCTTTGAGTCATGATTCATCTTGAATTACGACTATGGAAATAAGTTGATCTATGGTTGAGTTGAAATGAGTACACACATTTAAATCATATATCCATGTTGGGAGTTAAAAGTTCACAAGTCATAAGTATGAGTGCTTAACATTTAGACTTATATTGACAAATGATCTTGTTTAATTGCTTGGTTTGGATCTAGTGAAAAATCGGGGACGATGAATTTATCCGTCAGGACATCCGTAGATTATTCTATGGACGCTTCTCATTCTATGATCCCAGTGTTTATAAAATAAAGGAAGTCAAACAGGCAGTCAAGAAAAGAAAAAGGAAAATCCAAAAATATTAGGGATAGTTAGTGTACATATAAAAAATGGTGAAAACGGGACTTGTCGAAGCTATTGATTCTTTAGTTCCCCTTGACGAACACTTTGCTACTTTTCGAGGTAATTAGTCGAGGGGGATCGAGATTCTTAGTTTTCTTGAGTGTTTACTTCATAACATTGCGTGAGGACACGGCAATACCTTAGTATGGGGGATTTTGGTATGTGCTTAATTACACATACCATTTTCCATTAAAAACGGACTTAAATGACTAAAAACGTACCAAAATACATCGTATTTGTATGTTTTGCATTTGTATTGTGCAGGAACGGATATTCAAGAGCAGGACCAAAAAGAAAGCCAAAAACAAACAAAGCCAAGCACGGGAAGGAAAAGACAAAGTCAAACCTAAGCCAAAGTCAGCCAAATGAAGAAAATACAACTTAAGGGACTAAAATTGCCAAACCTCAAGTTGTATTTCAAAGAGTTAAAAGACAAGGGTCGAAATTGCAAACCGGGCGAAGTTTGGCAACAAAGTTATAAAACTTGAAGGGCCAAAGCTGCCAACCTACCCAAGATAACCATTTTCCCGCCCAATAAAACCCCAGGTACAACTAGGGATGTCGTCCCATACTGTACCATGCAAACCACTCAACACCTAGATAAATCATTTCAACCATCCTCTACCCCCCCTAGCTTTTTATGTGCCATGTTGCAATCCCTCACATTACAAAGGTATTTCGTATGGCCGAGATTGGACTCAAGATGCACAATAGAAAGGGAAGGTGGATTTGTTGTAGAATCACCTCACACAACAAGCACACTTAGTTTTTGTCTCTACAAAGAAGCACAGAAGAAAGAAGAGAAAGAAGTCCAAGAGAAGAAGACTTCGGCTATAAATAGAGCCTTTTGTAAGCCTTTGAGGCAGTTAGTTAATCTGAGAACTAGTTAGTTTTTAATTTTTAATATAACTTAGTTTATTTTCAGTTCTTTTAAAACCATTTATAGCTTTTACTTTCAGCTTTGTAACACTTTCAAGTTTTAATGCAACTTTGAAGTTTTAAATCAATTTACAATTCCAAGTGTTAAGTTTCTTAATTGTGTTGTTTTGTATTCAAAAAACTCTCAACACAGCTTGTTTACAAGCTGCTTTAATTAAGTAAATTTAAAAAGTTAAGTAGTTAAAGAGAGAATCACTCTCAAATACACCACAGCTTATTTTATGGATGATAAGCCAGTTCTGGATGGGCTTGTGGACACCACTAGCTTGTTTTATGCAAGCTAGAGCTTGTAGATTCTTGGTTTAGCCCTGTTTTGAGCAAGGGTGTTGTAAGTTTCCCTTTTTCTTGTTTTCTTATTTACTGTAGAACTACTTATTAGTGCTTATTCTTGACTAAAACTGTTTATAAGTATTTCTATTTTGTTATTAACAGATCAGTTTTTAATAATTAAGGACAAATCAGTTAATATAAAAGAAAATATGATTTGGAAAACTTTAAGGGTTATTTTGAGAACTAACAGTACTAACTCATTAGTTAGTATGCTAGTTCCTTTTTTGGATTTTAACACTGCTATGTACTAACTTAAAGCTCCAGTCTAATCCAAGTTAGTACTGTTAGTTTAAAACTGTTAGTACTGGTGGTTCTTTTTAGCTTATCAGTTATTTTATTCTGCTTACTTTACGATTTCCTTAGCTATAGAGGTGAGATTAAACCAATTTTCCTTTACAAAAAATATTTTAAAAAATGTCTTAGGAGTAGCTTATTTAAGCTTATTTTCTTTTTAAAGTATTTTCAATAGTGATTAGTTGTTAGCTTTTTGTTATTTGCCTTTGTAGTTTATTTAGTCGCTTATTTTTATTGATGATGCTTATTAGGGGTAGTTAAATATCTGTTTAGCTTATTTGCTTTTTTCTTGCTTTCATTGAACTAACTAGTTACTAACCTTAAGCAAAACCAGTTACTAAGCTGCAAACTCCAAGTTAGTTTCTGGGGGGTATAGTTAAAATGTTAGTATGTTGTTAGTACTGCTGAGTTTTTCTTGTTAACTTTAGCTTTATTACTTTTTGAATTTGCTTTTAGTGTTTGCTTTGCTTATTGATTTTTCTTAAGTTTCTTTGTGCTTAATTGTGTACTTAGTATAAAAGCTTTAAGTGTTTTTAAACATTCCTTTCTTTTAGGCAGGCTCCTAGTTATTTTCCCTTGCTTCTCTTTTCGTGCATTTGCTTAGTAGTGTTAGTATCCAATCATTCCTTGTCTTATTCAAACATCGATTATCAATTCGTCTTTCGATTTTCAATTCAAGCCTCGTTGGGACAAAACGACCCGGAGTCACCCTATACTACTTCCGGTTTAATTGGCCTCGCGGATTCTGATCCTTGTTGTGTGCTTATGTTTATTGGTATATATATTGAGGGTTGAGTTTTCGCGAGTCAGGACGGTTTATAACAACCCACAATTTTATCAAAATGTAAATTATCCATCTATTAAGTTGATGATGTACTATCTAGCAGTTATATTATGAACTGCCTTTTTCAGGGAATTTTTTCCGACTTTATTACATTACATTACTTACTTTGCAAATATCTCAATATGCCAATCCATAACCTGCATACTAAAGTTACGGGCTCAGGCAAACCATATCTTCTGGCAATACTATCTCTTATTTGTCTATCAAAACATCATAATTGTAAAGTTAATAATCATTAATATGATTATTACAAATGTAATTACTCCTACATCGGTGCCATTTGCAACATCATATCAAAAACGGGCTTTAAAACATTATCGGATGCCTATACCTAATTCTGAAAGGGTTAACTAAAGTGAATGTACAAGCTACTAAAGCATATGTACAAGCAATATAAACATCTCATTTGAAATATAAAATCCCTTCAACTCAAAGTATAAATCTCTAAAAGCTCAATGTACAAGTCATTAAGCATGATCTCTAAAATAGCCGTTTTACCTCCGTTTTCATTCTAATTTCTTCACCACTACTTAAGCAAGCTACTACACTCATTTTACAAGTTTAAACCTAATTATTCTATTCATAAGCTTTCATTCATCTTTTTATACTCAAAAAAACCCCCCCCCCCTATTTCAAAAACCCTAAACCCTTAAAACGAGTAGTTTTGAACCATGACCGTTTCTTGATTTTTTATCCATTGTAAAACCTTAACCAATCTTAAATATAGTTATAATATACATTTATTTACAACATTTACATTTCATAAATCCATTATTATTTCATCATTCTACTTCAACTATACAAGAAACGAATCCAGAAAACCCTAATTATACCCTAATTGTGATTTTGGACCCGTTTATCATTTCGACATCTCCTCTCAAGTAAGCAACCAAGAGTCATTGTAAACCCATAAAATGAGTTTACAAACCTTTATCTATCATTAACCATCCTTTCTTCAACAATGTACGAGAATTACAAAGCTAGAAAACCTAAAGCCTTTATATGAAACCCTAGTTCCATGAACATACAGTATTCTTTCATTTCATCTATTTTAACTTAATACCAACGACCAAATATCATTGATACATATTTATATAAGCACATAGGATCTGTATTCCATCATTCCTAATCAAGAGTATGCAAAATATAAACCAAGAAAGTCAAGAAAACCCTAAACGTGCCCTAATCAAACCCGTGACCTCATTTCTTCAATTCTAATCCGTTTTAACCCAAACCAATTGCTAATCTTTGCTAATCCTTCCTATATCAGACCTTGGCTACATGTATTAACTATCCTTAATCATTTATACACGAAATAAAGGCTTGAAAACTTGTGAAACCCTAGTCGAACCCTAAAATAGACCCGAACCTCTTCATCATCATTTTTGACCCATTTAAAACCAAACCATGTGCAAATAACTTATATGAACTCCTTCTAGAATCCCTTAAGCAGCTTATTCACCTACTTAGACCATTCCTTGGTCAAAATTGAGAGCACATGGCCTCTCTTTTGCTTACTTCAGCCGCGGCAAGCCCCAAACACAAACACCTCTTTCTATCTCTATACTAGACCTCAACATTGATTTTTTTGCTTGAAACATCATACACTAGACCTATATGTGTCAGGAACACTAGACCCTCTATGTGTCAAGACCAGATCATAACCCTTGCTTACTCCTTATACCTTCAAATGGGTATAAATAGGACTCCTATGTCTTCATTTTTCTTCATCCCCCACTTCCTCCTCTATAACCCTTACATAGAAGCAATCCTTTGCTCTAATAGATCCTAAGTGATCTTAAGAAGGCTCAAGTTCAGAAAGGAAGCAAAAGAAACCAAGAAACGAAGCCCGGGAGTCGTTATTCTAGGCGTACGAAGCCGAAAGTCCTGATTCTGACCCGTTTCCAAGCCATAAGCTCAAGACCAGGTTCTCTAAGCTTATGATATGCTTTTATAATGTTATAATGTTCATATGATCTTGCTAAAATCATAATATAAAGCTTTGAACTCAAAAACCTAAGTGTTATGCCTTTTTGATCCAAAACCGTACACCCGAAACCCTAATTTCATGTTTTTACTTAAACTATGAGCTAAACTTGTAAACTATTGTTATAATATATCCTAATAAGCTTATATAATGTTAAAATAAGTGCTTTGATAAGTCATAAGAGAATTTGATCTTAAAACCCGCGCGTTTTCATTTTAAAACCCTAATATGACCCGTTTTACTTCCTAGCTTAACGAATCGTTAATTTAAACTTGCGTTGTGTTAAATATTCATATTTTAGTTTATTATAACTTATAAATGTCTATTG
>BQNB010023333.1:0-34132 GCA_026074375.1 Tanacetum coccineum
CGACCCGGGAATATCTCTTCCGGAATCTTTTTATTATTGATTCTTATATATTTTATTTCTAAGTAGGTCTTGACTTTTTCCCTTTGTCAAGGGTAAAGAGTTTGGATTTGCCTAGTATTTTATATATATACTAATTGACGAATCAGCCACCCAATAGACTACGCTCCTATTTTTTGTCTTTTTGTGGGGAATGTTGTATCTGTTATAGAACCTTTCATTTTTGGGGGGAAAAAATTGAATATCAAATTTAAGTTTTAAATAAAACTTTTATTTTGATTAGAAAATATTTTTTATTATTATTTTTGTGAAATACTTTTATAAAAATGTGATGGTTAAGAGAAAAATATTTTGTTGATCACTAATCATGCTTAATGATTTGTTTGTCCATACCTTAAGTGATTAACTAATCTTAAAAATAGAATTTTACGATTAGTAATTTGTAAACGTTTATTTTTATCGTAAACATTTTTATATTTTATTATTATCAAAACATTGAGAGGTCAAAAAATATAAATAACGTTTTTAGACATTATTTGTATTAACAGTTTGTGAGAAAATGAATTGTGATAGGTGTGGTGGATTATATGACTGGAGAATTTTTCACTTTTATCTTTGACAATTTGATAACTGCCATTTGGAAGTTATGAGTTGGTGAAGAGAAATCTAGGGTTTATGAAGTTATGGAGAATGTTTAGGGTTTGTTTTCAACATGTGTGCTAAACTTTGTATTAAATGAAAGTCAGCAAATCGTGCATCTGACACCTAAAACAGTGAACAACTGCTTATTCACTGAAAAAGTAGGTGAGAAAAAGATGATGAGGTCATTCTAACTTTTGGGTGTCCTATATTCATATATTTTAATTAAACTACTTCTTTGAAAAGGAAGTTATTAAAAAATATTACTATTGAGGAACACATTTGTTTTAAAACTGACCTTGAGATTGATGTTTAAAAAAGCTGAACTAGGTTCAAGTTTGGTGTTATGTTATGCTGAACAGATTATTGTAATCTTCATCATCATCAATCTTCTAGCGAAGGAGACAAAACCCCAAATGCTCATGAAAATCCATGAGTGAGACATATGTGATTGCTCAGTTACTTTACTCGAGAGGAAGCTGAAGACTTAGATAAAATCATTTTACAAACTGAACTGAAGAAAACAAATCAGTTTTGTTCAATTCTTGACTTGACCAATATTTGTGATCCAGCGAAGGCGACAAAATCACACATGCTGATGCAAATCCATGAATGAGACATATGTGATTGCTCAGTTACTTCACTTAAACAAGCTAAAGGTTGTATGCAAAAACTGACACTTAATATATGAAAATTTGTTCAGTTTGGATGAAAGCGCTGAAGCTTCAGTTTTTTTTAGTTAGTACTGAAGCTTTAGGTTTTAAATCAATGTTCAGCATACCTAGTTCAACAATCAATCTTTTGAAAGTTGGCTCATCCAGAGGCTTGGTGAAGATATCAGCAAGTTGATATTGAGTGGGAATGATAGGAATTTAATGTCCCGTTTGAGAGTATGATTCTTGATCTGACATCGATGAGCCCTTTTTTTGAGTGCAGAACTGGATTGTTATGGGTAACTTATGATATATGATAGTCAGTAAGTTGACTATCCATAGTATGATGGCATAATATCCAGCAGCAGCTATATCTGCAGCTTCAGTTGAGAACATAGCTATCAATTGCTGCTTATTTGCACTTCAACAACCAGGCTTGCCTTCAAGCAACTGACAAGCATCTGAAGTGCTTTTACTGTCCATATTGCATCCAGCATAGTCAAAGTCTCATTATCTTTTTAGGTCAAGACCTAAACGTTTTGGATACTGAAGACCAAGACTGGAAGTACCATTTAGATACTTGAAAATTCTGAACAGAAATAAGGTGAGATTCCTTATGTTCGCTTGGTGTCTTGCATTGAGCAGTTGAGAATATAATGTTAGGTCTGCTTGTAGTTAGGTTCACTAGTGGTCCAATCATACCTCTATTTTGAGACTCATTTACAGCATTACCGTTGAGATCAGGTCCTAACATTTTAGGGGGCATAATTGGAGTATTTACTGATGAATCAATTTTGTCATACATTCTCAGCAGATCATTGACATCCTTTTCTTTGTTGATTGAAATGCCTCTTTCAGATTGTTTAATCTGAAATCCGAGGAAGTTGGTGAGGACACCTATCATGCTTATTTCATATCTTTTAGTCATCGGTTTCTTAAACTGTTTGCACACTTTTGTGCTGGTAGACTCAAGGATAATATTATCAACATGAATTTGTACCAAAATCACATTTGTTTGAGTTTTGGTAGATAAACAGTGTTGTCCATCATACCTCTTACAAAGATATGTTTAGTGAGATAGGTTGAGAGAGTTTCATACCATGCTTTTGAAATCTGTTTAAGTCCATAAAGGGCTTTGTCCAATTTTGCAGACATGGTTGACGAATTCGCTCTATCTCAAAACCTGAAGGTTGTTTGACATATACTTTTTTGTTTACCAATGAGGAATGTATTATGGACATCAAATGAAGTATATGTATGTGTTAAGGCAAAAAGGATCCTAATTGCGTCAAGTCTTGCAACTAGATCATGATTTTATCATGATTTATGCCTTATGATTACAATGTTAGGTTCTCTTTTTTTAAAAGAATTGGAATTGTATCATGTGCTGAAGTATCTTCTATTTGGAGAGGATGAGAGTTCAGAAATCTAAACACCTTCAGTTTTGTGAGGTTATCAATGAATTGGTTTTCATTGGTGTGTTTTTTGTTCAATATGATCATCATTAACGAGTTCATCAGGTTGAAATGGATGATCATTTTTTATCATTGTGATCAGTTTGATCATTTTGAACATATTGGTCAGGTGAGATTTCTGCTTTAATAACAGTGGATTTTTTTCATAAGGTTTTATGAAGAATTCTTAGTTGTTAAAAGCATTTCAGTGTTCATGTTGTGGAATATTTACTTTTACTCCCTTTTTGAAAACTATACCATAACCATAACCTTTAGTGATGTATGTGTAGTGATTTCCATACATTCCTTCAGGTCCTTGTACAACCTATATTTATGCATGTAATGTATTTTTTGAACGTCAGTTGTTTAAATGTGATCAATATTTCTTGATGTTACACTACACAAAATAGGTTTAGGATGATTAGTTTTGTTTAGAAACTTACCTTTTAGTGGGAGTCTTTGATCTTAGAGCACTTGATGATTCAGTCTTACTTGATTTGAAAGACTTAACTTTCTTAGCTTGAAGAGCTTCTCTTTTCCTGAACCACTCAATGTCATTGTGATCAAATGTTGAACATTGCTACTACATGTTTCACAGTTATTTGTGACATGTTGAGTGTTTCTAGGTTTGATTCCTCTTCTTAGAGAAATAATCCTGTCATGACCATGAGTGTCATGATCATAGCTTCTACATATTTCACATATGGGATAGTATACATAATCATTAGATTTGTGATCATTATATCCACAATGTATGCAGGAAGGAAAAGGTATTGCTGGTCTTGCAGGTCTAGATCTTGAGGAAGATTCACCTTGATCAGGATGGTACTAATTTATATTCATGGAAGACATGAATTCAGTATGATCACATGTTCTGTGATTTGTTCTCTTGCACTTTTTACAAAACAAGACTTCATAACAATTCTCAGAGAGATGATTGTTTTGTCCACACAGTTCACAATTCATTTTAAATTAAGTTTTATATTTGTTTTAAAGTGCATTGGGAGGAACCTGTTGAGAGTTCTTGTTTTTGAAGTAAGATGATTTATTCTTGCTAATTTGTAATTTTAGTTCATTGAGTTCTTTCATTACAATAGCCAAAGGAGAATCATCTTCTATTTTCACATTTTTTAACTTACCAGCAGGAGCTGAGTTGTTTTTAGAAACTAAAGAACTTTTGTTGCCTCTAGCAGGAGCTGAGGAAGGTTCATTTATTATGATACCTTTTAAAGTTACAGCTTTGAATGTGGATTTTGACTTCAAAATTGATTTGACAGTCTTTGGTCTAGAAACAGGTTCAGCACCAGTCAGCTTCTCTAGTGGAGGAAGAGGGGGCACGATGAATTTATCCTTTTGGGGCATTCTCGGATCGAAATGCATCTTGTTCTATGATCCCTAACAGTTATGAAAATAACGAAAGTCAAATAAGTTAGTTAGTTGCTTAAAAAGAAAAGTACAAAAAAATGAGAAAAAGGAAAAATACAAAAATATTAGGAATAAGTGTATACATTTAAAAATGGTAAAAATGGGGCTTTTCTAAACTCTTGATTCTTTAATTCCCCTCGATGAACACTTAGCTACTTTTCGAGGTAATTAGTCGAGGGGGATTGAGATTCTTAGTTTTCTAAGTGCTTACTTATAGCATTACGTGAGGACACGCAATATCTTAGTATGGGGGATTTTGGTATGCGTTTAATTACACATACCTTTTACCACTAAAATCGGACTTAAATGACTAAAAACGTACCAAAAATACATTGTATTTGTATGTTTTACATTTGTATTATGCAGGTAATGGATATCCAAGAAAAGGACAAAAATAGAAGCCAAAACGACAAAACCGAGCACGAGAACGGAAAGAGCGTGAAAGAGAAGTCAAAAAGTCAAAGTCAAGTCAAAGTCAACCCCGGGAAGTGGAATTGGAAAGAGCATCAAAAACCAAACCCGAAAACCTAAATTGCCAAAAGTGGGCCCACCCGTACCCACCTAGTGGGCCCGAGAAAGCCCACTTATACACTTATAAACCTTAAACCCTTAATAAAAGCCCAACACCCTTTTATCTATACCCGGCCCAAACAACAAGCCCATCACCACTTAACACCCCGTTTTCCCCTATAACACTCCCGTTAATCCGTTACCCTTTTAAACTCACCCCCGTTAGTCCTTTAAGGACTAACGGTGCAAACCCAACAAAAACTTCAAGGGCCAAATTTGAAAAGAACAAGGACCATCCCTGTAATAACATATAACTCTCTCAGGGACTGTTCTTGCCAAGTCCCCAAACCTACACCCTGTAAACAAATTACTGTTCATCCTCTCCCACATCCCGCCAAAACCACCAGTACTATTCCCCTTTCTTCTCACCCTTGTCCACCCACACCAGGACCACAACCCAGCTGGCATTACACGTTGGCAATCCCATGAACTACCATTGGTCCATGGATAATGACAAAGAATTGAGGGTTGAGATCGTTTAGCTTGGTGAGCACACAAAATTGATGGACATGATTGGCTATGGATTTCTCTCACACAACTAGCACAAAGGCTTAACTATCTCAGCAAAGAAACACACAACCTAGAATCTTCTTAGCTATAGTATTTATAGGTTCCTTGTAAGCCCGAATGAGGCACAAAGTCTCTTTATCTAGTTAGTAATTTTATTTTTGCTTATGTAGTGTAATGTTTAAATTTTAAAGTATTGTAACCTTTTTATTGAATTAATGAAAATTTAAGTTTTAGTTTAAAAATTCTATTTTGCTTATCATTGTGTTCCAAGTCATCAAAAAGTTTTCCTTAAGCTCTTATAAGCTCTTATTTGAGCTTTTATATTAACTTTTTCATTTGAGAAAAAGGTACTTAAGAAAAAATTTATAAAAAACAAAAAAATTCACCCTCAAGGGAAGAGCTTTTAAGACCCTACTAGCTTGTCTTTTGACAAGCTAGAGCTTGTAGATTGATTTGTATACCCTGTTTTGAGCAAGGGTATTTGTAAGTTTCTTGTTTTTCCATTATAAGCTTTTACTGTTCATTAGCTTATTTTTCTGCTTATTAATGCTTTTTACTGCTTATTCATGTTATTCATGCTTATGTGTCTTTGATTTATGCTTATATGCCCTTAGGTGAAGTTTTTTGTGTGAACTGTCTATTTTTAGCTAAAACAGCTTATTGCTTATTTGTTAATAAAAGTGCTTATCTGTGTTTGCATTGTGCTTATTCCTGTTTATATATGCTTTGTTGATAATTGTCCTTAAAAGTCTTTGCTTAAAACCCTCTTAACCTGTTTAAAAATTGACTTTTTCAAGTTAAAGGGGTGTTTGGGTCAAGGGTTAAAAGTGGGTCAAAACAGGATAAAATCCATTTGGGTCATTTAGTGAATTTCAATCAGTCCTTTTAAGGTGTTTTAAGCTGTTTTTAAAGTCCTCAAAGTCTTAAAAACTGTTTTTGAGTGTTTTCTAATAGGTGTTAGAAACTGAGGTGACAGCTCAGTTTGCATGAGCTTATTTGATTAAGCTCTCATAACCAGCTTTTTGAACTTGTTTTTGAGTTGTATTTATGTCCTAATGTAGTAGCATAGAGTCCTCTTAAGTTTCTTTTGTTTCTTTCAAAATCTGTCAATTTTTATCAAGTGCTTTTCAAGTTTTAAACTGCCTTTTTCATTTTCAATTTTCAATAGGTTAAAAATGTTTTTAGCTTTTTAAATTTGGAGCATAAGCTCTTTTATTGTCAATTTCCATCTGATTTCACTTAACTTTCATTTTCAAGCTTATTTTATAGCTTAATTTGAGTCTGCATTTTGCCTTTTAAAACTAAAAAAAGAGCCTAATCAGTGTGTGCTGATTGAGAGAAGCCACTTTTCACAAGCCTTTTTAAGGGCTCATTTGATTTTCAAAATTTGATTTGATTGAGGATTTTTGTAGTTTGGAAGCTGATCTTTAAGCTCATATCCCCCATTAAGCCATAAGGATCCTTTGAGGGCTTAAAAATAAGCCCAAAAGGTGCCCCCTTAGGGTGTCTGATTCACAGTTTGTGCTTATAGCTTATTTGCTTTTTCTGCTTATCTGCTTTATCTTTTGTGCTTATTTTAGTTTATATTTGCTTATTAGCTGTTAGTATAGGCCTGCTTTAGCTTATTTTGTTTTTTCTCTAGCTTATTTGTCCTTTTAGTTTGGAATATTAAGTTTTTTTAAGCATTTAGTGATTCTGTCATTTCAGCCCTTTTCAGCTTAGATTTTTAGCTTAATTTTCTTTGCATTTGCTTATTAGGTAGTATAGCTTATTTGTTTGAGCTTTCCTTTGATTTCCTTTAGCTTATTTGCCTTAAAAGTAGCTTAACAGTTAGCATTTGTAACTTAGTTTAGTATTTTTAGCCTCTAAGTCATTTCTCATCTCTGTCAACTTTTTAGCTTATTTATGTGCTTATTCGTGGTTTATAAAAAAGTTGTTTTTTAAAAGTGCTTATTTTTAGCTTAACTAAAAACTAGTAAAAAATTTTTGGCAAATAAAAATATATTAGGGAAGGTGGAAGTCCCAAGTGAGCAGGGACTCGAACTCGGGACCTCAACACCCTCAACCTAATCTTATTTTACACCACCCCTCTTCCTACCACACTTGCCATTGGGTTTTTTCTGTCATCTCTCCACCATTTAATCTTTTTTACACGTTATTTTTCCATTTTGCATATACCCAGAGTTTTGGCTTTATTTTACTAGCTTATTTAGATAAGCTAGCAACTCCAACTTATTTTTCCTAGATTCAGCTCCCTTCAAGCTACTTTTCATGATTTTTCTAGTTTTTTTATAAATAGTTTAGTATTTTTAAACATTTAATTTCATTAAAATCGTTTTTAATTCATAAAAAATTATAAAAACGTCAAAAAAAATATATATGTAGGAAGGAAAAGGTATTGCTGGTCTTGCAGGTCTAGATCTTGAGGAAGATTCACCTTGATCAGTATGGTACTTATTTATATTCATGGAAGACATGAATTCAGTATGATCACATGTTCTGTGATTTGTTCTCTTGCACTTTTTACAAAACAAGACTTCATAATAATTCTCAGAGAGATGATTGTTTTGTCCACACAGTTCACAATTCATTTTAAATTGAGTTTTGTATTTGTTTTGAAGTGCATTGGGAGGAACCTGTTGAGAGTTCTTATTTTTGAAATAAGATGATTTATTCTTGCTAATTTTTAATTTTAGTTCATTGAGTTCTTTCATTACAATAGCCAAAGGAGGATCATCTTCTATTTTCACATTTTTTAACTTACCAGCAGGAGCTGAGTTATTTTTAGAAACTAAAGAACTTTTGTTGCCTCTAGCAGGAGCTGAGGAAGGTTCATTTATTATGATACCTTTCAAAGTTACAACTTTGAATGTAGATTTTGACTTCAAAATTGATTTGACAGTCTTTGGTCTAGAAACAGGTTCAGCACCAGTCAGCTTTTCTAGTAGAGGAAGAGGGGTGCTATAGACTAAAGATTCATCAGCTGAATCACAATCAGTTGCTGAAGAGTCAGAGACAACAACTGAGTGGTCAGTTGTGTTTCTTTGTGTCTCATTTAAGGGTACCTTACCAGTATCATGATTTGACAAAGTAGAGTCTTCAGCTTCAGATAACTTAGGTTTATTACTACCAGTAATTGATACCTCTGAGTTATCTGTTGAGGACTTTACAAACATTAGGTCTTTTAGCCTAGAGATGGAGGTATTTTCAGTGAGTTGGTCAATTCCCAAGATTTTCTTCTTTTGAGTAGAAATTTGTTCATTGATACACTGATTAACTTTATTATAACTGTTTAGCCATGCTTTTGTAATAGAGGTTATCTCTTTCAGTTCATTTCTTAAGTTTTGATTCTCTTTGAGAATCTTAGTGTTTACATGCTGCATGGTAAGAAGATCAAGCTTTGCTTGCTTTAACACCAAAAGTTGTTCTTTGCATGTATTTAGTTCTTGGACAAGATTTCTATGTTTTGTCATGAGATTGTTTTTTTGTTCTTCAACATAGTTTAGATCAATACACAGATAATCTAGAAAGGATTTTCAATCATCATTATCTTCCATTTCAAAAAGAGTGTGTACCTTTTGTATATAGATCTTGACCCATTCACCATTGCTGAGACTTTCTTTGGTAACAGAAATTGTTTCTTCATTAGCAAGTGCCATGAGAGCTTTAACTTCTATCACTTCATTTTCATCAGATGACACTTCTTCTTCATCCCAATCATACGTTTCAGCAATGAGACCTTTGTTTTTTGCCTGAGGATGAACTGGGAGCTGAAGCACTAGAACTAAGGAGGGCTAGTTTAGCTTTGACTTTGTTGCATTTGGCTTCAAAGTCATTGGTTTGCCTCAGTTCAGGTTTGTGCTCAGATGAGTGGAGAAGCTTTGGTTGAAAAGGTGACTGATATGAAGGAACTGATGTCTTTGACTAACAGTCTCTTGTAAAATGACCCTTCTTGCCACATTTGTGGCATTCAGTTTGGTCAGTTGCTTTTGTACTGCTAAACCTTTAAGTACCCTTTTTGAAGAACCTTTTAGACTTGGCTAAAAGAGCTCTTGTCTGGTATTCTTCCTCTAAGTCTTTTAGGTACTCATGACTGCTTCTTGTATCCTCTTCATCATCAGGATTATAGTGAAAGTCCTGGACAATAGAGGCAGAGAAGAAGGCAATTGACAAAGGTGTTGCAGAGACAAGAGATTTTCTCTTTTTAGTCTCATAAATATGTTTATTAGGTTTTCTTCATATTTGAGTTTACCAAATAGAGAAGCAATCTCAGAATCTTTCACATGATTTGTGTTTCTGAGACTTTGGCAGAAACTTAGCCACTTCTTTGGTAACCCATTTATAAAACCAGTATTTATTTCTAGCTTTGACGGGTTAATGTCATCATTTACTAACTCATTTATCAAAGCTTTATATCTGGTGAACGTTTGTGTTAGAGATTCACCTTCTTTGAATTTAAAGGTGTTATAGCACAACTTTAGGTCCATGACCCTACTTTCTTTCACATCATAGGGCCCCTCATGATATAGTATCTGGTCATCCCAAGTGGATTTTGCAGTTAAGCAGTTTATGATAGAGTTCATTTGGTCATCTGGAAGCACAGACATAATGAGACTTTTGAGTCGCTGATCTAAGTTAGCAGCTTTTCCCTCCTCAGGTGTCCATTATGTCTGTGGCTTCCTTTGACCAGGTGCCATAGGGATATCAAGACCGTTTGAAATGATCTTTTCAAATTGAGGTTCAATACCAATGATGTGGCACATGAACCGCTTTTTCCAATTGGTGAAATTTTCCACCTCTAGTATGATAGCGGCATTTAACTGGCCACCCTTATATTCAAGAGTCTATGGTACTTCTACTGCTGCCATTTAAGATGGATCTTGAATTTAAAAATCTTTGAGCCTTTATATATCCTTTTAAAGGGATTTTATAAACCAAAAGGCTCTTATACCACTTGTTGGTCCCTTAGAATCTGATATAAGGTTTATCAAATTAAACTAATCAGATTCCATGACAACGAAGTGAGTTTTAAACATATATATATGAAGAATATAGAGAACAAGTTTAAAACATACAGAATTGCTTTTCAACGTATAGGTACTTATTAGAATCAAATAAAGAACCTATGACACACCTTGCTTGTGGAATATCAAGGTGGTTGAATGACAATTGGGGTGTTATCTCCTTTGAACTTAAACTCTAATCAAATTTAAGAGAGTAAGAAAACAAACTACTTATGACTAAACTGAAGCTTCAGCTTCAGTAGTACCATTCAGTTTGTTTAAGAGATAAATGAACTCTTCAATATGTATCACATTAATTGGAAGAGATAACATTTACTTTGGGAATTCCTTTCATTTTATAGGTAAAGGAATTAGGGTTTACAAGTTTAACCTAGACTATGTGGCAAGCATTAAATGGGTGGTTGAACTACCATTTAATACACGTTTGCTTTCTTAGTACTAGGTACAATCCTTTGAGGAAAGTTGTTATACTTCTATACCAACTTTAGAAGTAACATTTCCCAAGGAGATTGCTTTATTCCTTTTGACATAAAGCAATCTTTTTCCCGCCTTGTAAACCTTCTAGAAGTGAAACAACACGTTTCAACTTCTGTTAAGGAAATAGACAACGTTCAGCTTGGAATTGTCAACCAAGCTGAACTAAAGCTCTTTCCAAGAGTCATTCTTCAATTTTTGTACCGCTGCATACACTAAAGTGAAGATACTTCCTAATCTTCTAAGGACCTGAAGAGCTGACGCTGAAGATACTTCAGTGACTCAAACTGAAAGACTTCATCTTGAGAAATACTTAAGGGATTTTATGTTTAAATCTACTAAAAGATTGAAGGGCTCAGGAACTAAACCCAACAGGTTGCTCTTCTACACCCAGAACACACTAACAAGGATTTTTTTTCAAATGTGTGTTGCCTTAGAGAACCATTCACCAGATCCCCAAACATGTATAAGGAATACCTAGCCGAGTTTTGATACTCGGCTAAAGCTCTTGAAAACTCTAAGGTCTCTTTCTCTGTCCCCACAGGTGGTATCTATGGTGAAGTAGGGGTAAACACCTTTAGGAATGCCATTGGTGCACATTACCTTCCTCACTCTAGCGAATATGTTGCACCACCATCTATCGACATAGTTAGACCATTGTTTGAAACAATCGGGTATGGCGAAATGGTTCCTGTCAAAGGGACTCTCAAAAAGATTCTTCTTCCTCCTAAGTGGAGATTATTAATGGCCTAGAATATCGAGTGTTTATGAGGTAAAACTGGAGGTTTTGATCAGATTACCAACAAAGATGCCATCATACTATATAGTCTAGCAAATGGGATCAACATTGACTATGCCAGTATCTTTTGGGAAGACATCATCATCAAACTGAACAAGAGATATAAGGAAAAGGTTTTACCGGTACAACCTTTTCCTTTTGTCTCTTGTTCAGCCAAGTTTTTGATGTATCCACGGTTTATACAAGTATTTTTGGACAATCAAGTGGATGATATGACCAGCCATCATACAAAGTATACATCCCCTGCTCTCACTCAGAAGGTGTTTGCAAATATGAGGAGAGATGGTAAAGGATTTTCTGGGAATACTCCTTATATCTTGAGACACTCAAGCAGGTTCAACCTCAAACACCAAGCAATAAGATGTTGAGATGCCTGTTGATGAAGAGCAACCAGCCACCACAAGTGCTCCTTCCACATCTGAACCACAAGACCAGCCATCCACACCTCATGATTCCCCTGAACAAGAACCTACTCACTCATCACCCCATGATTCACCTCTCACTGGTGTTAACCCACCTAGAAGTGAAGAGGGTAGTCTGCAACTAGCTGAATTGATGGCTTTTTTTTTTATTTTTTTTTTTTTTTTTTTTTTTTTTTTTCTTTGTGTATAACTTTGCAGAATAAGGTTGATGCTTTGGAGAAGGACAAGCTTGCTCAAGCTACTGAAATTTTAAGTTTGAAGAAGAGGGTTGAAAAGCTAGAGAAAAGGAGAAAGTCAAAACCCTCAGTTCTCAGAAGATTAAGAAAGATTGGTTCTGCAACCAGAGTGGAATCTTCAGAGGAAGCTAGTTTGGGTGCTGAGGAGAATGCATCCAAACAGGGGGGATGATTTCTGATATTGATGTTGATGCTGAGATTTCTTTGGTGGATGAGACTCAGAGGCTGGATGATGATCTGATTTTTGATACAACTGCTGATCTTGGTGGTGAAGAAGTAGTTGTGAAGCCAGCAGAAACTGGTGTTAGTCCTGCTCTTGATGTTGAAGTTAGTGCTGCTGAGCCTGCAGTTACTACTGTTAGTTCACTAGTTACGTTTTTTACTACTGATAGTGTAACTATTACTGCTGTTGAGCCTGTTAGTGCTGCTGCTAAGGAATTAACAGACAATGACATGACAATGGCTGAAGCATTGGCTGAATTGAAGACTTCTAAGCCTAAAGTGGTTACAACTGTCCCTATTTTAAACTCTGCTACAACAGTTACAACTACAAAACCAAAGGCTAAAGGGATTACTATTCAAGAGCCTTCAGTTACACAGAAACAGCAATTCAATACACAAGTTCTCACAAGGCAAAAGCAATAATATGATCTAAAAAGCCAGTGAAAATAAAGGATCAAATTGCACATGATGAACAAGTTGCTAAAGATCTTCATGATAAGATTCAGGTTGAACTGGAAGAAGAAGCCAAAAGACAAGAAGAAGCTTCTATGGCTACTATTGCTGAATTATATGATGCTGTTCAAGCACATATTTATGCTGATCAGGAATTAGCTGCTAGAATGACTCTTGAAGAGCATGAAAAGTACACAGTTGAAGATAGGGCAAGAATGCTAGCAGAATTCATTAAGAATAAGAAGAAACAGTTGGCAGTAGAAAGAGCTGAGGCTATCAGGAGCAAACCACCTACAAAGTCACAGTTAAGAAACCTAATGATGACTTATCTAAAGAATACAGGTAGGTTTACTCATGCTCAACTGAAGAATAGAGATTTTGAAGAGATTCAGGGTCTTTACAATAAGGAAAAGGAGCTGGTAGATACTTTTGTTCCTATTGGATCTGAAGAAGATGAAAGGATGATTAAAGACCTGAACACTAAAGTTAAGAGGATAGCATTAAAAGATGTAGGACATGGCAAATAAGAAAAGAACATGGATCGAAGAAGAGGAGCTCTAAAAAGCAAAAGACTGATGTTGATCTTAAAGAGGAAAAACAACTAAAAACTTTTATGAGTATAGTTCCTAATGAAGAAGAAGCAATTAATTATGAAGTTCTTGACAAAAGGTATCAAATTGTTGATTGGAAGTCTGAATTTTATCATGATGATAGATATGGAGAACCTCATGACTATTACAGAGTTTTTAGAGTTGATGGAAGTTCAAGATATATCAAGACTTTCACTCAAATGGTTTCAAGGTTTGAGATAGGCATGGACTTTCTTGAGTACATAGTCCTATGATTGCAGAATTGAACAACAACTCCCGAGGGAATTGATCTAATTCTGTGGGGTGACTTAAAGACTATGTTTGAGGCAAATGTAGTTGATGAACTCTGGAAGAATCAAGAAGATTTGATTCTCAAAAGCTAGAATTTGTATGAAAACTGTGGAGTTCATATTTTGATGCTAGAAGATGGTACTGCTTCACATGCAAGCAAAAAGAAAGTAACCACTTACAAAAGAAACTTTGAGAAAAGTTAGTTTTGAGAATGACAGCTGAATCTGAAGTGGAAGCTGCTTTTGACTTACTTAGTTTATTCATAAAAGAAGCAGATAGATTAAATGTGAAGTAAAGATGTGTTTGGAGACATTCCACCTCATGATCAAGATGTTGCATAAGAAGAAACTTGATGATTGGACAATGGGGGTAAATATCAGTTAAGGGGGGATTGGTTAATTAAAGGCTTCATATAGTTTTGGAGTTCTGCTGTTGGTCAGAGTTACTACGTCAGTTAAAGATTAGTGCTGCTAGTTGAAGATTTTGCTGCTGCTGAAGTTTTGAAGAATTTACTCCAAGTAGTTAGTGCTGTTAGAGTAAATATTAATACTGTCTTTGTAAGTTAGTACTGTTAGTATGTTAGTACATAAGTTATCAGAAATGTGTGACCATATGTATCGAATTGTGACTACACTTAAATAATGTGTGACAAAATATGACTCTATGATTTAGACACCTAAATAAATACTTCATGTGACCATATATAACATCTTGAATTTAGTCACACAAACACTCAATGTGACTAATATCAAGGTTAATGATAACTGAGTTCACATTTTGCTATAAATAATAGTCACATGAATATTTCACAATGTGACTATTTTGAATGTATTGGTCACATATAATACCCTTATAATGTGGCCATAAACATGATATGGATACACATTTTTGATATGGTGTGACTATTGTAAAGCCTATAGTCACATGATCATGCTACAATTAAATGTGACTATACACATTAGGTTTTAGCAAGCAAACACACACTAAACATTAAGACAAGACACAATTAACTTACGTGACCATATGTATCGAATTTTGGTTACACTTAATCATGTATGTCTATGGTTTAGTGTGACCATATATGACATTTGGTCACACTGTTCAAGTGTGTGACATATATTTGTCACTTTTAAATGTATATCAAAGAACTAATGCTTCCAACATACCTTTTCAGTTGTCACAACACATTCAATTCATGTGGCTAAATATTCAGGCAAAAATAGTAGTCACTTTTAAATAATGTGTGACAAACTGACTATATATTTAGCCACATACACAATTATATCATGTTGACCATATATAGGATTTGGTCCACACTGTTTAATGTTGACATATTATTATGTCCATATGTATATATATATGTGGTGACTAATGTATTTCAACTTATTTGTATCCTGTCACACGTCCCAAATTATAAGTGACTAAATAATCAACAAAAAATTACCAGTTACCTCTAGTCACATAAATATTCAAATGTGTGACAATGAAATTCTGAAATGGTCACACAAAATGAGTTCAAGTGTGGCTATTTATTTTATTCTCATACATTTAGTTACATAAATATCTGATTGTGTGGCCGTTCAAAAAACAGCATGTGTGACAAAATCCGGTTTTTGTACCAGTGATCTTACACTAGATTTCTATCTCTATTGATGATGTACAAGATGAAGGAAGGCTATGGAGATGGTGAAGTAACACCCTATCCCACTTAAGTCTTTAGTGTCAACAATTGAGCACTAAAGCCCAACCAAACTGAAGAACCCCTCTTCACATACCACATGTTGGCTATCTGCAATGCAGCTGAGCAAGTGGTATTTAAAGCTCCCAAGCCATCTTCCAATGCTGAGAGGGTTCCCCAAGGTACAAAGCCTGGAGCTAAACCTGGAAACAAGAAGCATTCAACTTCTTCAAGCAAAGACGCAACAAACTGTAGGTCTTCCAAAGCACCTACTGGTTCCAAAACTGACCATTCTAAGAAAAGAAAAGAGTCCAGCTCAGCCATGGACTCAAACCCACACCAGCCTCCAGTTTCTACACCTTAGGATACTGGAATGCATAAAGAGGACCAACAAGTAACTAGTGGCCCAACATCTTTAGGGGTCACCAGTAAAGAAAGAGCTTACCCTCAGCTCAGTAGTGGTGTGTTAGCATTTAATTTAAATAAGCCTATCTTTTTAGAATCTTTCATTATTCACTTGAGTCTGCATCAAGATGTGATGCTTTAATAGATTCCACAGCTGAAGCTGATTCTGGATTATCTGCTCCTAATGACTCTATACCTCAACAATAGGGTTTAGACGAAGGAACCAAAAACACTTCATTTGATCGTATATCTATAGGTACTGACCCACATGTTCTTGTAGACCAAACCCAATATGTTAGTGAAGGGTTAGAAACTATCCTCACTCAACCCACAACAGGAAAAGGGACCAGCTCTATTGCTAGACAAGTTAAGGAAGAAGAATCCTCTAGAACAATCAAGTTGGAAGATCTAGCAAAGCTGGTGTCAAATGTTTAGACAAGCTTCAAAGACCTGGATTTACCTAAAGATGATCCTGTTATTGTTGTTAATGATAGTGATGAAGATGAGGAGGATAAAGTTCATACTACTACAAATGCTTAAACTGAAGACACTTTAGTTCCTAAATCCTCATCTCCTAAGTCTTCTCAAATTTTAGAGCTTACTAGTCAGGTCCTCATTCTCCAGTCTTAAAAGCATAAACTAGAACTTAAGAAGAATAAAGCTGAAGCTGAAGCTGCTCTCCTTAAAGCGCAACCCTCATTTCCTAATGTGGGACAGCTCAATAAGCTTCTAGTAAAGTCTTTAAAACTGAATTCTCAAAGATTTTATCTGCTCATGACTTTAGTAGCTCACTACCAACTGAGCTGAAGGATCTTCACTCCAAGTTCAATGAACTAACTGAAGAAGTAAAAGGGTTAAAATCAGCTAAATCAACAGCTCTTGGTGCATCAGCTACTGGAACTAGAGAAATGGCACACGGTGGAGGATTGAAGTATTCATCGAACATTGGTTGGAACAAACGATCCCAATCATTTCTGTTTGGTAGATTACAAGGTTGTTGAGAAACAGGGTTTGGAATGAGTCCTGAATTGGATGTTGCAGGAGTCATTAGTTAAAGCTTGGGGGTCCTAAACTGAATTGTTCAGAAGCCATCGCTGTCAGCTCATCAAACGTCACATGAATGGTTTTCATGATTTTCTAGGTTCTTCTATTATAGATTATGAAAGCTTTCTTTGCGGGCATGTAACCAACAAAAATACCAATGTCGGCCTTTGTATTTAGTTTACCCAAATCCTCACTGTCATTGGTCGGATAACAGAGTGAACCAAAGACATAAAGAAACAATAAATCTGGCTTCTTGTCATGCATCAGCTCATATGGAGTTTTGTTATGGCGGAGATGGATCATGGAACGGTTTTAGGTATAACAAGTTGTATTGATTGCTTCGACCCACAGAAATAATAGAGCTTTTGAAAATATCAACATTATTCGAGCAGCTTCCACAAGAGTCGGGTTTCGTCTTTTGACAACACCGTTACGTTGAGGAGTACGAGCAACAGTTGTTTGATGCGAGATGCCGACATTTTCATAAAATTCATGAACGACCTAATTGACAAATTCAGTTCAGTTATCTGTTCCAACATTCCGGACAGTTGCATTCAAACGAACTTAAATATTTTCAATTCATTTGATGATAGCGTCAGAAGCTTCATCCTTTGATCTCATAAATTTGACCCAAGTAAATCGAGAGTAATCATCAACAATCACCAAGATATACTTTTTCCCGTTAATGCTCTCCACACACATTGGACCAAAAACATCCATATGCAGAAGATAGAGTTTCTCTTGGTTAGTGTCTTCAGCCTTGGGTTGATGAGAGGATTTCTTGCTTTTTTCTTAATGCGCATGCTGAACACAAATGATCTTTCTAAAATTTAAGCTTTGGAATGCCTCGTGAAAGACCATCTTTGGCTAGTTTGTTAAGAGTGCCGAAGTTGAGATGAGATAACCGACGGTGCCATAACCAGCTCTTAGTCTTTGAAGCTTTTGATAGTAGACAGATCGGAGAAGTCTTTAGCATGTCATCAAGAGAAATTGTGTACAAATTTTTATCTCTAGATCCTGAAAGTAGATCAACACCTTCTAAATTTTGAATAAAGCAAGTGTTTTTCTGAAAAGCAACTTTAAGATCTGCGTCGCAAAATTGTCTAACAGAAAACAAGTTATGTCCAAGCCCCTCAACATAGTATACCCTTGAGATAATTACGTTTCCCAGCTGATAGTCACCATACCCCATAATCATTGTAATTTGGTCGTTTTCAAATCTAGCAGTTCCCAAAAATTTACTGACAAAGCTCATGAGCTGAGAGCGGCTCCTTGTCATATGTTAGAGCATCCGGAGTCCAGATACCAGAGAACAATTTGGACAGCCTGTCATTGACAAGAGAAGAAGAAGATGAAACATCTGTAGCATTAGATCCCCAAGAATGATTGGGTTCCGAGTTGTTAGCATTTTTAGATTCTACAATCTTAGCTTTTTTACTCGAACCTACAGTTTTTATTTGTTTGGGTCTCCTACTATAGACTCTAAGCTCTGGTTTTTGTGTTTCAACTGAATGATAGGTGGTCGCCTTAAGATGCACTACTTTAGTGGGAGTGATCCTAGTTAAAGGGTACGAGTTACCAACTAAAGTGAATAGTCATCCTGTTGGCTTCCACTTATATCCTATTTCAGTGAACTTCTTACCCGTAGGTTTCAAAATATTTTGCATTTTATTTTTCTTTGTAGACTTAGATTTAGAGCGCGCATTCACATCATTTACAAAATCAAGGAAACACACATCATGATTTGCATCAAGCATACATTGTTTACATTTAACACAAATTAACTGAGAATTCACATTTAACATAGTATTCTTAACATTTGCATCATAAATAGGGTCTTTAACACGATTCTTTTTATTTGAATTTAAATTAACTCTCCTATGTTAGGCTTCTACTTTATTCTTCATGTTGCTACTTGGTGTTTGTGAGATCCTATCATTCTTTTTATTGCCTGTAGGCTGTGATCTGCTAGCACTAGTAGAACTCTTCAATCTTGTAGAAGGCAACACATGTGTGTTAGAATCTGATATTTTGGATGACTCTACCTGTTTAATGTTGCTTAAAGATGTGAGAGGTTCAAAAAACCTAACTTTCTTGACTTTATTCATAGGTGTGACAGCAATCAATTTCTCATTAGGTTTATAGGCGTTAGGGCATGTGTCTCGAACATAAACAAGTAACTCCTGAATTCGTTTGGCATGCTTACAAGCAAAGTCTAACGCATTATCTGAAGGTTTTTTTTGCTTTAGATTGTTCAACTATTCCCCGAAGTACATCTGCTTGTTCATGAGTGTGCTTAAGATAGTCTATGTGAGCTTCCCTATTTTTCAATAACCTTGGAGCTAAAGGATCTAAGTCTAGCTTGAACATGCCTGGAGCAATAGTGGTGGCAATGGGTATTTGTGCAGCATTTTCAACAATTTCGTTCCTTTTTATTTTTCGTAAATCGTTTTTCAATGATGTAATCACAAAAACCTTGTCTTGAATTTGAGCTTTTAAATCCGCATTTTCAACAGATTTTGAGTTCAAATGAAGAATCAAAGATTCACTGTGTTCTTTGGTGCGAACACGTGTCCTTTTAATTGAGTCAAACTGATCCTTGTAAATCTGTTTCAAATGTTCAATTTCTTTATGTAAACGCTCGTTTTCAAAAAGTAATTTGGCCACACTATGCTTCAATTCAATATTTATGGTCTCAAGATCATCCATATCTTGTTTGACTTTCTCTTCCTTATCAATTTCTCTCATAAATTTGATATGTTCCTTCAACTTACAGATTGTAGTGTCTTTAGCTTGTAGCTGAGCTTTCAATTCGTTATTTTTAAAATATTCTGGAATTTCAAGAGCATTTTGATTATCACAGGATTTGTCATTTTGAAAATTTTATTGATTAAGTTGTATTGACAATTCAAGAGAAATACAATGTTTTTCAAGTTGTGAGTAACTTTTCAAAAGTTCATTATACGAATTTTGTGTTTTCAAAATCTCAGCATCAAGATCGAAACACTTATCACAAGATTCACTTCTTTGCATTTCTAAATTCACAGATTCATCAGTCAGAGTAGTAGAATTCATAACAGAAAGCAGAACATCCTAAGACATGATTTGTTGTAAAAGTCAATCATTTTCCAGAAAAAGTTCTTTCTTAACAATTTCAAACATTGTTTGTCTACTGACCACTGTTGAACAGCTGCTTTCATCTGGTTAAAAACTATTTGTACTTCTGTTACCTAATTTAAAAGATCTCTATCAAAAACATTAAATATGTCTTTTAAGGTCGTTAAAAATGGAATAATTTCATTTAGAAAAACAGCTTTAGTGTGTTCAAACCCCCATTCCCCTTCTGTAATAGCATCAGGTGTAATCCGCTTTTTCACCACGGTGTCAAATTTGGAAAAATGGAATTTAAGCTTTTTAAGACTTGTATTAACGAAACTAACCTTAGGAAGTTCGCTAGGAGCCTCTATTCTACCAGGTGAAATATCAGATTGTTCAGTATTATGGTTGGAAGTTTGTAACCAGAGAGCTTGTTCAACAGACAATTCTTGTTGTGGAACGAAACGTTTACCAAAATCTTCAGACAATTTATTTACCTCAACATAATTAATTAGAGTAGTATTAACTTTCTTTTCTTTTGAAATTGGATCGTTTTGTTTTGCAAGCATTTTTGATCGACTTACTTCTTCCAAAATCAATGTCTCTTCATCATCAATCACATGCATAACAGCATGTTGACAAGATATAACACTACCATCATACAAGTTTGGCTTAATCCGCGGAGCTTTCTTGAGATAAAACGGATTTTGATACCCAAGAGCTTGTTTGTGAGTGTTATCATAAAAGACTTGTAGCTTAGTTAACATGTGCACTGTTTGAGCAGATTGACCCACTTTATAAACAATATTATCAAGTTCCTTTATTTTCTTTTCCAAATCAATTTCATTTTCCATATATTTACTCTCCTTTTCTTTGGATTCATTTTTGAAAACAGTAAATGTTTGCAATAAAGATTCCTTTTCTTTGATTTGATTAGAAAGATTTTGTTCAAGTGAGTCAATTTGCTGCTTAAGTGCAAGCTTTTCCTTAATCATATCATCCATTTGAGAATCAATCATTTTTTCACGAGTGCTTAAATCAATATTAAGACGTTGTTCAAAAGTTTTGACTCGTTCTTTATATCTCTCAAGCTTAGCGGTTAAGGATTCGTTATTCTTTTCCTGATTAGCCTTTTCCTAATTATTCTTATGATTAAGAATTTGTACTAAAATTGGTTCAATCACATATAATATCATTGAATCTTGTTGTGCATACAAATTAGTATCTTGAACAGCTGCCTGTTGTGTTTCTTGCAAATACTAAGAGTACAGAATGATATTGCTATCAGTTGTTATCTCATTATCTGTAAAATCAACAACTGGTGTTTGTTCACAAATCCTGCATTGCATGCACACTTTGATTATCCATATCATTATGATAGGGTTCAAAATGAGGTACCTCTGAGATAACATCAGAACCATAATTGGAAAGATTGGCCATCAGAACCGCCTTTGCATTCGAGACATCATCACAGTAAAAAACATAAGCATCTAAATCCTCAGTTTAAAAAGCAGCATTGTTTGGAATGGTTGTCTGAGCAGCTTGACCACCTAGAATGCCTGGATCTACAAGAAATGCGAGTTGCTCTTCATCCAAAATTTGTCCGGATTCTTGTGCTTCAGCCAACATTGCCTTTCCCTTAAACCATGCAGTGTTCCTTGGCCTCTTAGGCTGAGTGCATTGCCTAGCCATGTGCCCTTCACCTTGACTATTATAGCATTTAACAACCCTTGCCTGCCCTCCTGTATTGTTTACTCCGGAACTAGTAGCATTACCCTTATATCCAGTACCAGCATAGCTTTGTCCTTGCCTCCCTTAAACTTTTTGCACGATAACTCTGTCGTCCTGAATAGTGGCCTAGTTTCTTAGATTAGAGGAAGTTCTAAGTTGATTGTTGGTTGAAGGGAATCTTAAAGAAGCTACAGCTGTCAGGAAAGCCATTGCTTAAATTTAAAAAAAATTCAAGCATACTTTTGTGAAATTACTTGTTACATTACCTGCACACAATAACCCTTATTAGATATTGTGAGGATTTAACCTGATCTATTTCTAAATGCTTACCCAAATTTCATAAAATATGAGTGTGCCGGTGATGTTCTAGACTTTAGCTTTAAGAACTTGGCTTGGTATATCTATTCGAGACCACAATAATGAGTAATATGGATTTAGATGGAGTAACTTGTTTAAATTGGTAAATTTCTAGGATTACACCTAAAAAAGCCTTTATATGTTGTTTTATTAACTAACTACACTGGTTAGTTAAATCCCCGTATAAACCTTTTGTTTACTCTCATCATAAGAGTAAGATACCTCTAGAAAAACCTATAGAGCCAATCCTTTAGAAATAACACCAACTGTTTGTTTCGTTACACCTTTACACCTTAGCCTACCCTGTTAGATTAAGTTCATTTATCAGTTTCTAGCTACTTAAAGTGTTAAGTATGTATTTCCTGAGTCTTGTGTCGATTTTCTATCCTTGGTACGGTTTGGAAGAAATTTGCACATTGCAAATGGGAATGTATAAAGTAATCAAAACTCATGTATTTTTTCCGAACGCAATTATTGGTATGGGATAAGAAGAATGAAGAATTACCGAAGGAATTATCCGGAGTTATTATGGATCGTAAAGATGGTGAAATTACATCGATTTTGGTAGTATAGTGTTAGCATAAATGTTAGCCGTGTATTTATTAAAGTGATGGTCATTAAATATTTCTGAGCCTTGTATAAGTAAAACGTAGTTTACGGGAATTTAGTGAGCTAGTTGGGCCTAGTTGTCGGGCTCAAGCCCTTTTGTTTTATGAACCGGCCCCAACACAAAAGCCCAATGGAAATAGTACAATCTTTGTAACTATTTAAAGCCGTCTCCAAGCTGTGGATGAGGGTGTTGATTCTCATTTTCTTTTCTAGGTACAAGTAACCATTTTTATTCTTTTTACTTTCTTCTCTCTAAAATATATTTTTCTTTTTTTGTGTTGGTTGATTGATAATGATATCCTAACAAAAAGTAGTAATGAGAGCCAAGGTTGGGTGTTGTGATTTGTTTGTGGTAATTTGTTTTAAGCTTATTATTCGGCTAATTTTTTTTGTTTTCATTTCGTCATAATGTGTTTTATTGCAACAAAAGTTCATATTTTATGTCATATTATACTCGTGGCTAGTTAACAGTTATTTGTACACTTTTATTAGTTTATTTTGGTCTTTTATTTTGATCCACAATAGTTAGCAAAGATGGTTTGGTGTTTTGGTGGTTTCTGTTAAGACGACAAACACAAGACACACATCCACCGATCTAGCATATTTCAAGGACAACCGAACGAGTGAACACACTTCAACCACCGAACGAGTTTTATCTTCTTGAGCCGATCGAGTTGATTTTTTTGGACCGAACGAGTGTAAAACTCAAGGATCGAACAAGTGGAACACTTCTTGAACCGAACGAGTTTTCATCGACTTGAACCGAACGAGTGAACACACTTCAACCACCGAACGAGTTTCATCTTCTTGAGCCGATATTTCGATGTTGGAAATTTTTGGACCGAACGAGTGGAAAACTCAAGGATCGAACGAGTAGAACACTTCTTGAACCGAACGAGTGGAATAAAACTTAAACCAATCGAGTAACATTTTAAGGAGGACCGAACGAGTGAAAATATTAGAGAATCTTAACGTACGAGTGAAAATATTTTGGAGAACCGATACGAGTGTTCGGCTGAAAGAGGGTCTCGAACTAGGCTGGACTTTATGGAAGAGTTTATCTCTGACTAAAAATAACACGTTGTAAGCATTTTGTGATTTGTTCGAATAGATCACCGGGTTAATCATTTCAAGCTCAAAAATTTGTGCACCGTTCATCGTTTTACGCTCAAAAATTCATTAACGAAAGTTCAAATTCTTCATTTCAACAACGGTTTCAACAACATCAATTCTATTTTCATGGTTTTTCTTGATTTAGTAAATACGCGAAACCTCGCCACAGTGTTTTCTCAGTTTAGTCAGACTTGTAAATTCCCTTGAACTTGTGTTTCCACCTCATCAACAAATCACTTTTACCAACTAAAGATATTTTTATCATTTTACATCACTTTTTGCAATTGGTCGACTAAAACAGACATTTATGCGGCCGGTTCTTAAAAAACCGCCCTCATATGCTTAACAAGAGAACTATGTTTCCATTGGTCTTCACGTCTTGCTTCGGTATATGATAAGAGTAGACCAAATGGAAAGTTATCTACAGCTCCATTATGAATGGTCACTTATGTCAGTCGATGATTCCTGAACCAGGTTGATGCAGACCGTGAAGTACTTGTTCCTGAAACGTTTCATGAACAAACTGATGATGAACTCACAGAAGCAGAAATTAAACAGATGGAAGCAGATGATCAAGCTAATTCAGAACTATTTTTGTCTCATCGGTCTTCTTGAAGACTCTATGTGCAGTTGATAGTTGGTGTAACTGCTCAGGAAAATTGGTATACGTGTTTGTACAAAAGATGAAAGGTTCGATATTAGAATTCAAGAAAAGAAGGCTAAGTTGTTAAGAATGGGAAAGGTTTACTTGCACTGATGGGAATCGATGTCTCCCCAAATCTCAAACAAAACAAAAACACCATCACAAAGATTTTGATATTTTTTTTTGAATATGTTCTTTGAGTCTTTACTATCATCGTTTCTCAAAATTGTGAATGTTTTAAGAGAAAACAAAACACTTTACTGAAAAGATTGTAGTAATCTCAAGTTCCTAAACAAACTTACAACAAGAATGGAGTGACACTGTTACTATTGTTCATCAAACAATGGACTTGCATACGACAGATTACATCTCAGTTGTTATGATTTCTTGAAGTACAATCAAAAGGAGGTTGATGATCAAAGAGTACTGAACAAACGACTTGCAAAAACTCATGATTACGCTTGCAATCATGGCAAATTCCAACAATCCTTTCAATATCTAGTGTTTCAGCAGATCAACCCCATCTCCATAGTACCTACATGCACAACCACAACATCTACAAACAACTATACCCACATACAATCTTTCTACGAACTAACTTAGCACAAGCCAATGCCAAATCCCGAAGACATTACAGATACCACAACCCAATGAACTGTCACTCGTTCGAATGGCTAAGCATTCAAACTAAACTACTCAAACCACCAACCAACAACAACCAGAGAATACTTTCATCATACCCTTTGTAATAGGAAGATTGCCTCAACAGGTTATGAAGATGGGTCAAGGACACGACATATGCGAATGGTTGGAGCCAATGGTGGGAATCTAGTTTTTAGACAGTATGCTGGGCAGATGTTGGGAATCAATCGGGTAGAATGCTGTGTCGGTTCCTAATTAAAACTGATATAACTGGATCTTTGCTGATATAAAGGATGATAGCCAATGATGTATAAATACAACTGACTCTGTAATAGAAACAATGTACTTGAATTACAAATATGTTAATGCGGGAATCTTAACACAAGGTACTAAGAAGAATACATGATTTAACAGAATAAAACAACTTTGTTAAAATGTTCTTGAGAGTTACAGATTGCTCAACTATGATATATTTTATATTTGTGTTTTTCTTATTTCATCTACCTTCTCACTGTGTCAAATAGTTTCCTTTTTAGACCATGGATAACCCTAAAAGTCTTAAATGAAACTTCTCTGCACAAATATCTCACAAATATCTTTTAATATCTTTATCGATACTAACTATTGTACTACTAACCGGTACTAACTAAACCTGCAGTACTAACACTTTGTTTGTCGGTACTAAGTATAACTGTTGGTACTAACTATTTGTACTGTTGGTACTAAGTTAAGAAAACATTAATCCTAACCAATCCTCCATTAAAACATGAATGTTAAACTATTTTAACTTCATGTTTCTTCAATCCTTTAAGCTTCACAGAGGATGTATCCAAACATTCTTTATCTTTTCTTAATCTTGTACTCTCTATCCCTCTTTAGCAGCAACTTTGACTTTTCAGCTATGTCAGCAACATCTTTTCAGCTACTCAGCAACATCTTTATCCTGCAAACCAACTAAGTTGGCTTTATAGTTTTTGGCAAACTACCAGCCATTAACGGATTTAATGTTCCTTTACCAGTAGCCGTTTGCTCTGGGATAGATAACTCTTTATTCTAAGAATATGGTGAGTTAAATACCATACAGTTTTTGGTAAACTGTCAACCATCAACGGATTTGATTAGTCTTTACCAAATACCGTTTGAGTTTGGACTAGCCAATGCTTCATTGTAATAACATGGTGCATTGATAAACCATATAGTTTTTAGCAAACTATCAGCTATCAAAGATTGATTGTCTTTTACAAGAACTGTTTTGGATATCGGCCTAGCCAACTCTTCACCAAAAGCCAAAGGAGTTGATTACCTTACAATTTTGGGTATAAATTGTATAAACAGCAAAAGGATTTGAGAAGTCTTTACCCCAACAGCCGTTTAGTTTGCTTGTGGACTAGGCCCAAGTCTTTTGCCTGTTAAGCATGGTTGAATTGATATACATTTTTATTGTGTGGCTCGGTTAGCCAACATCTCAATCCATTCTAACTTTCCATCAGTCTTGTCTTTAGATTCTAAGTCAGCAAGTACTTTCTTGATAAGTCTTTCTCCTATCATTCCTATGCCATTGTACTTTCTTCTTAGACTCTAATCTTTAATTTAGCATTTTTGCACAGTATTTCCTTCTTTAAGGATACTTCTTCTCTGTTAGCATAATGTATGACTACTCCTTCATTAGTCATTCAAAGTGTTTAAACCTGAAAGAACTGTGCAACTTCCAACTGATGTACTTTTTCCTTTTCATGATAACTGTGTAGTTTCAAAAATTCATCTTGTTCATCAGGACTTGAACAAAACCCATCAATTTTTTACCTTCCCCCCCAAAAGAACTTTTCAAAACCTTCTGACATCTCATCTTGGTATTTATTCTTCACCAGGTTTGATAAACAGTGCATTTAGATCTTCTCTAATCAAGTATGGACAATACTGATGTTAAAACACTAAAGTATCTTTTCTGTCCATTACTTCTTGTTACCACATTCAAATTGATTTCTTTATTGGTTTTAGCTTCATCAGGTTGTGGTTTTGTTCCAAGACACTCTGTCTTCCAGTCAATGATTGGATATTTTCTGTCAAGAATCTCATAATCCACTTCTTTTTTATTCATATTGAGATTTTTCTAAACTCAATCTTAGCTAATCATTTTCTTTGTAAAGTATATCCTCTGAAGTGTGTTGAACATCTCCTTTTTCTGACTTAATCTTTCTTTCTTTGTACTAGCTTTCTTTTTTCTGTACTTTTTCTCTTTATCATCATCCTGTTGACTTCTTCTTTGGCGTTCCTTCCTTATTCACTTCAGATTTAGGAAAACCACCTCCTTTTCTCATTCATTCTTTTGATATGCCTTTTATCTTTAGCAGACCAGTGGAAATGAAATGTTCAGTAAGCCTATTAATCTTTTTCATACAAAGCTGTAATGTCTTCGTCAAACTTCCAGCCTTTCAAATTAGCATGTTTGAGTTTCCAATGCTTTAAGTAGGTATCATTTGATTTCTGAACGTTTGATTGTTTGGTGGAGGTTTATTCCTTATAGCTTGTGATCTTTGTTGACAGCTAGGAACCTTTCTTAGAGCTGCTAATTGTATCATGAAGGAAGCATTAGCTCATTTCTTCTATTGTAAACTGCTCTCTTTCTTGCTCTTGAGATTCGCAGCTAGAATTCTGTCTGCCTTAATTCTTGCTTTTATATCATCAAAGTCTTAAATAAGAGCTTCATTTGTTATTTGTTCTTCAACAATCTTGTTTCTCTCCTCTTCAGCTTCCTATTCTTCTTGCACTTTCCTAGCCAACTCTTCATCACTCTCAAGTTGACTGGTGAATTTCTACACAGATTGAGGAATATCATCATCTTCACTTTCAGTGTCATCTCCTCTTCAATTTCTGTCTTCCTTTGTCGTTAGGATCAATTTTTGGAAGAGGCTTAAGTGAGTGTTGATCTTTTTAGCAAGTAGGTCTTAGGTCTTTAAGTATCTTCACATCCTTCAGTTCTATACCTTTCACTTTTTCTTTTGGAAGCAAGTTTTGGCTTTACTCATATTGATGAGAAGAGTAGCAATTGTTTCATCATCACCAAATATCATAGAAGAGTGTGTTTGAGTGGATGTTTGAGAAGCTTGAGTAGCAATTTCTTCCTTAGTTTTGCTATTTAGTACGTATCTTTTGTCATTCATACTAAATTGAGATCGTCTAGTTCTAAGTTTTGGTCTGTCTGGACTAACTTTTTCAAAGTCAAGGTACTAACTCCTTCCTTACGCATGCAGGTGGATGTGGAAGTACTAATGTTCTGCCTGTCGCCCCGATCGTGCAACTAAGGCCAAAGTCATCAGTTTTCTTTGTCTTTCATCATCTTTTTTTTGTCCTCCCTTCACTTTGAGTATTTTCGTTTGCTTTACCATCTCCTTTTGCATTCTTCCTCCCTTGTTTGGATACAGACTCTTTTTGCACCCGCTTTTTCTTTGAGGAGCGTTTCCTTTGTTGTCTTTGTTCCTTTGAGATTCTCTTTTGATATGCTTTAAAATGGTTGATGACAGGTGTAGCTTTCTTCTTGAGCCTTTTGATCTTATCCTTCAAGAGTTCAATTTTAATGGCTTGATCTGAAACCTGTTTACACAAAGAGATACAAAGATCATAGACATTTTGGAGAGTCATTGCATCCTCATTCCCTGAAAGGGATGTATCATTGAATGAATGATCTCCAAGATTCTCACCAGTAGGTTCTGGAATTGAATCAGGAATAATAGGAGTGGGGGAAGGGTTTGGTGAAGGTTTGGGTAAAGGACTTGGTGAAAGGTCAGGTTGTTGCTCAAATGGTACCTCACTAGATTAAGCAGATGATGAGTTCAGGCGTGAATCATTTGGGGCTTCACTAGTGGGTTCAAGAGAGGGTGTGTTGTGGCTTCAGATAGTATTTTGATGGTAGCACCCTATCCTGTGTTGGTTGGACCAACATATTATCAAACATATGCTGTAATTTTGCCTAAAATATGTTTTTGCCCTTTTTGACAATAAAGAAAATCTTTACTAGTTAAACTATTTACAGTAAAGTGATCTAAAGGTACAGTTAACATTAACTAATTGTTAGCTAAAAAAAAAATGTAGAAATAAAACTGAGGATACTTATCCAAAATTTTCTTAGCTCTAGATCGTCTAAACATAACCATCAAAAATTCAATTTAGGAAAACTTATACTTTTGTTTAGTTGTTAAACAAATTACAGCGTTAGTTGGTGGCAACATTTGTAGGAATTTGATCCAAAGAGGTACTTTTGGAGCTTAACAATGTTTATTCGTGGGAAATAAAACCTCCATTGGGGTGTGAAACAAAGCTTTATAATTGTTAACACAGTTATATCCCTTCATATCCCATAAGGCTGAATAGCATCCACAAGGATTGCTTGATTTGCAATGTGTGCTATCCCTTCTGACATCATTAAAAAGAGGATCGTACGAAATAGAAAGACCTCTGTGATAGACACTAATTTTCCAGCTACTTTGACAATTTTGTGGCCCTTACATTTGGTTTGTTTGTTTTGGGACTTAGCAGACGTTCCAAAAATATTCAACAAATGGTGGTTGAAAACAAACGGACTTACAGTGAGCGCATTTGAGGAAATTATAACTTCTTTGAAGAAAAATCAATCTTTCATGAAACTCAAACATTCATTTTTCGTCGAGTCTTTTCCAATTTTTAGGCGTTTCATGTTGCTTAGGACAGGATCAAGAGCAGCCATATTATTGCTTCGAGAGAATGAGATCTGCGGTAAGTGAAATTAGGGTTTGAAAAGTAAGAATATCATTGAAGGAGATTGTTAGTGATTAAATTGGGGCGGTTGTGAAATGGATGCTTATAGGTTTTGGTCGACCTAATTTTAAAGAAAACGTTCCAATTTGCACTTCTTTGTACCCTTGGCTTGGTATTATTCTTCAATTGTGTCCTTAAGCGGGTACCAAAACTTTGACTAGCTTTGGTACTAACTTTAAATGGTCGGTACTAACTTTGTCCAAGAAAAGGAATGAAACAATGAAGTGTAGACATGGTTCCAGTACCATTAGTAATCTTATCAGTGACTCTTTTCCCTTCTTAATTCTAGTTTGGATTTATATATCCATACACACATTTAAAAACAGGAGGTTGACTCCATCACTGAAGTATACTAACCATGGGGGGGGGGGACTCATATTCAGGGGATCTGTACAAAGTTCCCACTCACCATCAACACATTCTAACCATAATTTTACCTGAAAGTACTCTTTAGATGGTTAAATAATCTCATGTCGTCAAAATGCTTCACAAAGAAATTCTTGTGCAATCGTCTTATTTCTTGTTTGTAATGACACATTTTTGGTAATTACGGTTAGTAATTTGTCATGCTTGATGATGATTGAATCTTGATGGGTAGAATGGTTGTATACAATGATTTAGAGGTTTCTTAGAACAAGTTTGATTTGCCATGGTGTGTTTTACCTCTTTCATCACAAAATGAATCAAATCAAATTTCTCCGTTAACCCAATGCAGCTTATGGATTTATCATGCAAATTGAAACAAACCAAGGAAATGAAATCGGGCTCTGTACTCAAAGCCTTGGTTAGTAGATCAGCTACATTGTATTTGTGTGAATCTTAAAGCAATTGTAGGAGTTTCCTTATCTAGGCAATCTCTTCATGAAGTGGTGCCTAATAGCAATTTTGCTTTGTTCTTTGAATGATATACTTGATTCTTTACAATTGCATATGGTTTGCTTCATATCAATGTAGTTCTTTGGTTCATGAAGTTGAACCCATAGTCTAACATTTGATTTTGAATCCATAAGACTTGGCACACAGAAACTTTGCTAGCAGCAAAACATTTTATGCCTTTGTTGTAGAAGTAGCTTATAATGGTTTGCTTTTGGCATTGCCATGTAATGAGTCTCCTGCCAAGAAATTGCACAAACCTCATGTTGTGGGATTTCCTGTCAGATTTGGTCCAGCTTAATCACTATCTGAGTAAGATTCCTAGCGAATGTAGATTCTTAGGATACCAAGAGTGCCTAACCTGGGTTTGCCCTTTAGGTACTAAAAATTCTTTTGACGCAGTCAAATGAGAGGTCTTTTGGAGTGACTTGAAATCTAGAACTAGCACAGTCTGCAACGCATAATGTCAGGCCTAGAGCAGAGTCACATACCATCAAGGAGCAATCATTGATCTATAGAGATGGACATCTACATCACTGGCCTTCTTCTATATTTGACTAAGGGCTTATGAGTCTCTTATTGGTGTACTGGCTAGTCTTAACACTTGGCAAACGTTGTCATACTTCTTTAGTATTTTCAGTCAATCATACTTATACTGGTTCTATGAATTATAACATTTGGTTTCTGTTTGACTTGTAGACCAAGAAAGAAAGTAAGCTCTCCCATTGAATCCATCTGAATCTACTCTTCATCAAAGCCTAAAATGCATCACACTTATGACTTCTTGTTGATCAAAAGATGATATCATCCATATAGACTTGGAATGCTAAAATGAATATCAATTTTTGTTCTTTTTTTAAGAAGAGGAGTTTTGTCAATTGTCCCTCTTCTATATCATTTCTTTAACTAAGAAAGGTAGATAAGGTTAGAATACCAAGATTTGGGCTTGATGTAGTCCATACAAGCTTTAATCACTTTGTAGACTTTCTGAGAAGACTTAGGATCTTGGAAACCTGGTGGTTGAGACACATAAAACTTCTTCATCAATCTTGCCATAGAGAAAGCAACTCTTCAAATCATTTGAGTAGAATATAAACCCCCATATCATGAGGCAAAAGCTAAAAAAGATCCTTATGGCTTTAAGTCTAGCCATGGGAGCAAAAACTTCATCATATTATATTCTTCCTATTGCCTGTTGTCCCTGGAGCAAATAATCTAGCTTTGTTCCATACAACACTCTTTTCATCCTTCTTATTTCTATAGACCAACTTTGTAACCAATAGCCTTCTTTAATAAGGCAATATTACTAGTATCCAACACTTTTGATCTCAAACTGCAACAATTCTTCTTGCATAGCATCAACCCAGCTTTCATCTTCAAGAGCTTCTGAAATTCTTCTTGGGTTCATGTTGTTTGAGATAGAAAACATGCAAACAAAATACAATGTTGAAGTCCTTATGAAATTGGTTCTTCCTTTGCTTTGAAAACATTATCTAACAAAGCTATGAGTTTTAGACTTTTTATTTAGTTTGCTTCTTGTTTGTACTGCTGATGTTGGATCTCCTAGTATGAGTTCTGAAGGATGAGAGGGATTAATTCTTGATGTGGGAATAGGACTAACATTCACAACTGTTTCCAAATTTGTGAAGTCAGCCACTGCACCCTCATCATCATAAGATGAATGTTGTAAGATGCCATCAGTAGTAGCATCTTGATGACATATCCTCTAGTGGGGTAATTCAGAGGTCATCTTCTTGAGAATTGGTTGGGATCAGTACTAACAAGGTAAGTTTCGCCAGTATTAACAAGGTTTGGTACCGCTAGCTTTAGTTGTTACGGCTAACAGTAACTAAAAATGTTAGTATGCCTTTCATTAGCAGCTTCCTCCTTGAGTAAACCAGATCTCAGTTTCTCGATCAAGATTCTTTCTGAGAGCTTCAGCTTCCTCACTAGCTTCCTTTTCTTGGATTTGAAGTCTTGAAAGATCATCCAAACAGATTTGTTCTTTTTCTCTTGGACTTCCTCTCTTACCATCTAATCTGGAAGAAGATTTGTTTGTTGAAGAGTAGGAATGCCATATTGGTAGTTTAAAGTAGTCTTGATCAGTTTCATCTTCTATTTGAGAATTCCCTGAATCAATTTTGACTTTTGTACCTAAATCTTGTTTAGATTCTTGTTGACCTGTATGAAGGTTAGCTTGATTCTCTTCACTATCATTATGATAGTTCATAGAATCAGTCAAATAATCAAGGTCAAAAGCCAATTGGGTCACAATCCTGCAACATTGGGTTTGTTCTCTAAAAAGTTTTTGTGCGGTTTTCTTTACAAAACTCTTTTGGTTACAAGATTGTATACTCTTAAAAGCCTTCTTTGTAAGAGAATTACCCAACCAAAAATAATTCATCAGGATTTTCCAGCAAAATTTGCCCATGTGGTTGCTCTATGGTATTCATAGATGGTTTCATGGAACCCAAAAGGTCTTATATACTATAATTGGTGTCTTACCAAGTTAAAAGTCTCATAAGGTGTCTTTATTATTAGGTTTGGTCATTCTAATAACTTGTTTAGTTACATAGCAAGCAGTACTCACTGCTTCAGCCCAAAAAGTGTTAGGTAAAAATGAATCTGCAAGCATGGTTCTTGCTGCCTCAATAAGGGTCCTGTTCTTTCTCTCAGCAACTCCATTTTGTTGTGGAGTTCTGGCATTGCTATATTCCCTCTTGATCCCTTTTAAACCACAGAATTCATTAATATCCCTGTTTTTGAATTCTGTTCCATTATCACATCTAATGGTTTTAACCTTTTGATTCAATTGGTTTTCTATTTGTCTTATAAAGTCTTTAAGGATTGCACTAGTTTCATCCTTAGATCTTAAGAAAAATGTCCAACTAAATCTGCTAAAATCATCAGTGATAACCAAACAATAGGTCTTATGGTTTATGCTCCGTATAGATGTAGGTCCAAACAAGTCCATATGAAGAAGTTGTAGGGTGTGGCTAATAGAGCTAACTAACTTGGCCTTACAAGAAGCTTTGTGTTGCTTTCCTTTCTGACAAGCAACACAAGTGTGGTCATTTTGAAAAAGCTTTGTAGGTAAACCTCTTACAAGGTTTCCCTTCACAAGTCTATTTAAAATTTTGAAATTTACATGACCCAACCTCCTATGCCATAAGTTAGATTCATCAGATGTAGCCTTTGCAATCAAACAAGCCAATCCTCCTAAAGGAACAATGTTCTCTAAATTGAAACTGTACATATTGTTTTGTCTGGGAACTTTAAGTAATATTTGATTTTCATCAGGCAACTTAAAGTCTGGACCATATGTATATTTTGAGTCATCTATTTCAATATCAGGTCCAGAGGGCAGATAATTCCCTGTCATGGGTGGAGG